>JASGXE010005249.1:0-26401 GCA_030068105.1 Sinentomon sp. SZTP_YWyxl
TCTTCGCCTATTCGGCGTTTTCTGGTTCAGGGTAAAAGCTTTTGAACAAGTAATAACTAGTGCCGTGTCCCGCGGATTCGCGTGACTGAACATCAGCACTTTTCCTGCATCTTCGTGACTGTCATTATTCTGCTTTGTAACTAAACTCGTCGTTTCGCCATTTTGATCTTTTTCTATGACAGAAAGCCGATGTGCAATAATGAAGAGTGGAACAGTCAACAGAGCAATCATCAGCACTGCTGCCAGCATCAGCACGATAAAAAGAACAAGTGGAAGAGACGGATTAGGATTATCTCGCGGTTGGGAGTATCTACAACCGGCCATCATGCGATTATTTGTTTTGCATGCAAACTATAAATCTACTGACGCGGTAATCTCTTTTATACTTGTTGGTTGGTAACTCTAGACTACAGCACGGTAGGTGGTAACCACGCACAATTTTATTTGCACGCAAAATGAGGACATTTTTCCAACCGAACCGGCGGCTGCCTGGGACATTTCTTTAACTTTTTTCACACATTTACATGGGATTAGATGGGACAAAATTGTCACGGCTGCCTTGATGCGTTTCTCTAACTACTTTTCTATAGACATATGTCATGCTCACTGTTGATACCTGTGGTTTGTGTTGCGATTTGTTGACTGCTAAGTGTGGAAATGAGTGAAACCAGCTGTGCGGGGAAGGATTTAGTGATATTATTGAAAGAGTGAGTTGTGCATTAATGTCAGAATACGAGCGAATACGGTGTCTTATTCGTAATACGTTTGTTGGACTGGACATCAGCTCGAAACAATGTGATACTGAGGATCAGAGAGGAATGGGTACCTACAATTCATGATAATGGCATGTGTGGAGATTTAACGGGAATGTTTGGGAGAGAACGTGACCAAAAGCAGCATCTGTGAGTCGTGAATGTTTGAATAATGTGAGAAAGGTAATGAGGATTGAACATTTGCACATTTTTGCTCTATGGAATGTCGCCAGAAGTAAGAAATAGCCATCAGCAGCAGTCATTCACTTTGAAATTAAATTGTGGATATGTTGCCATACATTCAAGCAAAGCAAAAGCAACGTATTTTCTTGCTTTGTTTCAGAGTATCAGCCATCGGGTTGTATGGACACTGACGAAATTTTGTTGAGCGAACAAGTTGATGGAACATTCGCATGGAGTAGAAGGTTATATTGGATGGGTTGGTGGATGTACCTGTTTGATGGGAAACAAAGGAAGAGCTTGAGTTTTTTTTATTTGGAGACCATGAGCTTGAGGGTGGGAAGAATTGAAGTGTGGAAATTATTACGGCGTGTAAGATTGATGCTTGTGGAAGTATGTGAAGTTGCAGTCCCTTAACCGATAGCCCAGATACGCACATTGCTCGCTGTTGCTCTCCGAATATATTTGAGACTTCCATGTGGGACAGCATTCGTAAATCTGGACCAAATTCAAGGCACTTGAATCGACCAGACCTTTGGAATGTTTCCTTTGGACACCTACCAAATGCTTTGTGGCAGGCAAACCCCCATTGACTGCTACAAACAAACTTAAATTGAAATGGTAATTTCCAAATTCATGTACCAAAAATTCGAATGCACATTGTTAAATTTTCATAATCAACATGTTTCCTTTCTGGTGCTCCTCAAATCTGCCACCTTCACATTTTTTTCCGTTCGCAAATTGAAACGGTAACAAAAACTCAAGGAGGCAACTCCGTACATGAGAAAACACTTGTCTCACATGCAGCAACTCCAATGATTATATTGTGCTGTTACCCACTTTATCACCGCTTTATAAATTTGGGCTGAAGGTTCCATTATCCGCCTCCAAAGCTTGGCCAAACTCCAGACATTTGTGACACATAGGATACGATTTGATCCACTTTAAAAATTCTGTTGGTGCTGCACCATAACTGATGCATTCTCTTCTCTTAACAGTCGTGGTGCACACTCCCTTCAAACTAAGTTTCTTCGTCATTTTCAAATGAAGAATTGTTTTATCTGCCGGAATCCGAAGACTTCCAGAACTGCATGCCACGCTGATGCCATGCAAATTGGCAACAAAATTACCACAATCTCATTTCTGCTCCTTCATTTGGGCAGCGTGCTGCGTCTGCCCTGCGTCGTTACCCAAAACAACGTCCATTCACCTGCGCACTCCATTCATGCTGTCATTGAAACCTCGACTGCGCCCGCCTCCTCTCCTCATTATAGCGTGTCCACACATTCGCGATTTTGTCGCGTTGTCGCGTCGTCGCGCGCGTAAAAATTGTCGGGTGCGACAACATCGCATTGTGTGTAGTACAATATGCATGGTGATTCGTTCTTCACACATGGCAAATGTCGTTGCACTGGACAACGTTTTCGCGCGCGACGACGCGACAACGCGACAAAATCGCGAATGTGTGGACACGCTATTACTCAATGCATTTCTCTGATTCTGTGCTCCTTCGATTGCATCATGTCTGGTATTCGTTCAATGGAATGGAGGTATTCGCTGCATCTACTTCGCACTCATAGAGCATGGGTTCAGAAACCTCTTTCATTCAAAAAAGTAGTGATGACACCTATGTTCTGATCATATTATGTGCTGTCGCAGATTTTAGGCCAACTTGGTTTCGAGAAGGCAGGCTTAAATCACACTGTATTCAATACTGTTTTATTTATTTATTTGTTTATTTCTGTCAGAGAGAGTGAGAGGCGCTCGTTATCGCCATCGCAGGCAAGGCAAGTCTCAGGCAAACAAACAAACGGCTTTCTGATCTGCGCTGTTCCTTTGACTTTAAAACCAGAGCGTAGTCCTTCCCTTTCTATATCTATAGGCAGAAACTTACAGGCTGTTCCGAAACGATCTATGTAGTCAATTTGATTAGAATTCCCAATCTAATTTTTATCCTGATCATAATTTCATTTTCAAAACACTTTTGGCTTTGTTGTGGCCGATGGTATTTACAACATTTTCGCTCGCTGGATACGAGTGTCATTCACAGATTCGCAATAGGTATTTCAGAAACAGGCAAAAACCGGCCTCACGTGCCATGCCGTTACTTTTCGGCGCCCCTTCCCTTGGATATAGAGGTCAAGACATATTGCCATATTATACTTCTCTAATCTATTATTTATTCACGTCCAACTCACATTTCTCTTTCTCTTACCTTTGCCTTTCTGGAATTGTTCTGGCTCTGATACCTATTCCAAGCCCTGCGGCGGTGACACTGTCCAGTGTCACAACAGGTTACGTTTAATTTAACTTGTTTCCTTTGTGATTTTGAACTCGAATTCACCCCTCCTGTCAACAGACACCCGCCTGCACTTCAATTTCGCAGCTTACAGGTGTCAGAATAATCCTGATTAAAGGTACGACTGTTTCAGGAATCCCTACTTGTTCTTCACTGACTCTGAAGTCAGCTCAATTCTCTCGCCGAAGCAGCGGTTTGAGAGGGTTAATTTATGGAGCGAGTAAGACGTGCCTGGAAAAGGTATAGGTGGGACCGGTGACTGGGTCAGAACGAACTGAGGCAGAAGTGGACTGAGGCAGAATTTTTGCAATTTTGGAGGGTGATTTTTACAAATTCTCCGGGTTAGTTAGGTCAGGTTAGGTTAAGTTAAGTAAGGACAGGTGTAAGCTACCACCTCCATGCAAAAACTCCTTCCAAAACTCGTTTCTTTGTCCAATTCTACCTCAGTCCACTTCTGCCTCAGTCCACTTTTGCCTCAGTCCACTTTTGCCTCAGTCCACTTCTGCCTCAGTCCGTTCTATCCTAGTCCCCAGATCCGTATAGGTACCAGATGCTAACTAAAGGAAAACTTTTATCACATCCTTCGCAAAGCTCTGCCACCAAGCTTATGCCTGCTGCTACCCGGCGATGACATTAGACGCAATGTGACAAAAAGATACATAGATGAATGATTTTGAGATGCAATAAAAATTCGGCCCAATGTGTGTCATTTCACTGTTTGCAAAACCACCGCATGAATCTGAACGGTGACCTAAACAAGCGAAAAAAGCTATTGTGACGACGGGTGCAAGGATAACACTGATGACAGACATTGGCTGATTCGACATTAGACTAGAAATGCGTGTATATTGCCACTGATGTGTTGTCATGTGTACTGTTACCAGTCATATGTACGTACTCGTACATATGACTTCTCCTGACATCAAAAAACCTTTCGGACGTCCCAATTGCAACTCACACTAAAACCAAAGCAAAACTGCACTAAAAGAAGGCCGTTGAAAAATGCAGCAATGGAGGCGGGAGGAAAATCGACCATGGTGCTCGGGCGAAAATGCTGTTTTATCATCAATAATTGTGGACGGTTTTGATCAAATACGGATCATTCGAAAGGTAAAAACTAATAAAATAATTAATGACGACAACAGGATTCATCCCGGCATTTCAACTACTGGCCCAAAATTTAAACTTCACGGATGATTTAAAATTCTAAATGGAAATATGGCAAAAAAGACTCTCACCGATTGAAGACAACCCACCGAGGGGCGGAGGAGAATGAAAGTTTGATTGAGCATATTATGTATGAGAGAGTGTTTGAACTTCAAATTCTGAAATAATAAGAAATCAAATAGTCTAAGAACAAGAAAAAGATAAGAATCTTTCAAAGAGTGAGAGATCACAAGAAAGATAAAAGAGGAAGGGCCCACCCCGGTAAGATGAAAATTCCAAAAATTTCTCACATTTTCAAATGCACTTCTCCCTGATACTGTGATGTTTTCTGAGCATTTTGGTCCAAAAAATGAGCAAAATCCGTTGAGAAATGGCTTCTCAAGAGCAAATTTCAGCGTGCGATGCAAACGCGTCTGCTGCTTTTTCAGCATGTCTCCAAAATGCATTTCATTTTTCATCGCCTTTGTTTTGCATTTCCTTTCGAAAATTGCAGATCACTGCAGCGGTTTTCGGTTATCCTCTCAGCCTATTCGTTCAGTTTGCGGCAGAGACAGGAAGAGCGGCCCACAAAAAATGAAATGCCCCAAAATATAAATGTTGACTTTTGGGAGATTTTGTCCTTCCAGCCTGATGTTTCCATATTGTAAAAGTATCGTCATCTTTCTTGCCGGGATATCATTTATTCCTGCCAGGATAACTTTCAGTCGTAAATCTAGACTACGAGGTTCAATTTACTGACGCTCAGTGCATCAGTAAGGTACTTGTTTGAAGGTTTTAGCTATTAAAGAAAGATTTGTTGGTTAAGCCTGTCCGTAACTAGACTTATCGCAGTATCTGCTAGATGAGCTTTGACAAAATGAACGTTGGCGGGGCCGTCAGATTTTCAGTCAACACAACCTCACTGCATCATTGATATAAAAGAAGGGCATTTCCTCAAAAAATAGCTGCGATCATTCTGGTAAAACCATCGAATTCCTAGAAATTTTCTGTTAGCAGAATTCACAGTTCATAAGGCATCTCACCCACCCGTCTACAATTCCACAAGAAATCAAAGCAATATCCTTTTATCAGCATCGACGACGAGCAATTTCATTGGCAAAAGAAGCAACTTTTTGGGAAGTGTGCTCATATGGGAGAAATCGACCAAAACGAGGAAGCAATTTCTATCGGCAGAAACATTTCAGATTATTGAAATTACGAAAACACGAGATCAACTTGGAAATGTGTTAATATTATTCAGTAAGAGATAATTTCCGTTAAGACATCATCAGTTTCCAGCTATGACATCGAAGCACAGTTTCACTGTCTCAGCTTGCCCAAAAGGGAACGTTGCCGCGCACTGTGGATAATTCTCAAGTCAATCCTCTCCGGAAGGACCACCGCCACCTTTTGTCTGAGAGAGATCAAGAACCTCTTACCGCGCTTTCCTTCTTGCAGGTGATTATTCTCCTTGGTCCCTTTCAAATCATAAGCTGCAAAACACATCACCGAAAATTTAGCATATTGCACATCCATTATTTCTTGCATGGGTATATTCCATCTTCCCTTTCAACTTGTAAGCTTGCACATCGTTTTAAATTTCGCACGTTGCGCAACCTTTTTCTTGCCCCTTTTCCCCTTTCAATTCAAAAGCTGCAATATACTTCACCCCAAATTTCGAATGTTGCATACCCATTATTTTTTTCAGGGGTTTCCATCTACCCTTTCAATTTGACATCCTTGCAAATTTCGCATGTTGCACATCCTTTTTGCAAGCGTTTTTCCGTTTCCTCTTTCAACTCGCAAAAGCTGCAATACACTTCACCCCAAATTTCGCATGTTGCATACCCATTATTTCTCCCATGGTGATTACTCGCAAAAGCTGCAATACACTTCACCCCAAATTTCGCAGGTTGCACACCCATTATTTCTCTCAGGCGATTTGGAAACATCGTTTTGTTTTTGAGTGGGGAAGAGGCCGCGACTCCCACGGACTTCGAGGGAGGCGCGGCCTCTTCCCCGCTCAAGAACAAAACAACGCTGCCGTGTCTCACTTCAACTGGTCTAAAATAGTGAAATGATGTTCAAATTTAATGATTTTGGTATTTTTGGAAAGCTGAAAGCTTCCTCCACAACTCTTCCCAGGTCGAAACTGTAACAACGAAAAAAATCGCCCAATCTTTGAAAATATGAGGCAGGAACCCGGAATTTTGTCACATCTTTACTTGGACACTTTTGGAACTCAAATTTTTTCAGAATTTTGCCACCGAAAAGTTCGGAACTGTTTTACATGTCTAAAATCGCACTTTTTCAGCTTTCCTGCACAACAAGTCCTATCAAAATCCGTGAATCGGTTCAAGAGAAATTTCATTTTCCGTGGCCGGCGCACCGAGACCCGCCGTTCTCTGGCATTGTCTTTTCCTTTTCCCGTCCGTCTTCTTTATTGATGACGTTTCCGTGCGAAGGCTTTATCTATAGGAGGCACTGGTTAAGCACCCCATCTGGTAGCGTTTATTTTCCTTTTCCTTTTTATACTCAAAAGCTGCAATACATTTCACTACAAATTCGCATGTTGCATGCACATTATTTCTTGCAGGCGATTACTCACCCTTATCCTTTCAATTTGAAAGCTGCAATACATTCCTTGCAAATTTCTGCGTGGCGCACATTTTTCGAAATAAAAAAAAAAGGTGAGAAAGAAATCGAATTACGCACCCGCACCGCCCAATTTTCATTTGAACTTTATTGTTGCAACTTTCAACGGCATGAATTCACTCAGAATGAAGAAACATAGCCAAGAAACTTTGCCTCTCATTTTATTTTATTTAGGCGAGCTTGCGAGCCCTTTACTGGCAGCTTCTGCATTCATTGTGTACACGATTAGAGCCGAACGCAACGTCCAATCTTAACCAAATTTGGCAGGAAATAGTGTCCGGCGAATGTCTTGGATGAGTTCGAAGATGGGCTTTTTCGTTCAACCCCTTCGACTGTAAATGGGGTGCGAACCCCCCGAAAGAAAAACGTTATTTGCAGCGGCACGCAACGTCCAAGTTTGAGCAAATTTGGCAGGAAGTAGTGTGCAACGAATGTCTTGGACAAGTTCGAAGCTGGGCATTTCCGTTCAACCCCTTAGACTGTAAAAATGGGGTGCGAACCACCCGAAAGAAAAACGTTATTTGCAGCGGCACGCAACGTCCAATTTTAACCATATTTGGCAGGAAATAGTGTCCGGCGAATGTCTCGGATAAGTTCAAAGATGGGCATTTTCGTTCAACCCCTTCGACTGTAAATGGGGTGCGAACCCCCCGAAAGAAAAACGTTATTTGCAGCGGCACGCAACGTCCAATTTTAACCATATTTGGCAGGAAATAGTGTGCAGCGAATGTCTTGGACGAGTTCGAAGCTGGGCATTTCCGTTCAACCCCTCAGACTGTAAATGGGTGTGCGAACCCCCCGAAAGAAAAACGTTATTTGCAGCGGCACGCAACGTCCAATTTTAACCATATTTGGCAGGAAATAGTGTCCGGCGAATGTCTCGGATAAGTTCAAAGATGGGCATTTTCGTTCAACCCCTTCGACTGTAAATGGGGTGCGAACCCCACGAAAGAAAAAAGTTATTTGCAGCGGCATGCAACATCCCATTTTGATAAAATTTGGCAGAAAGTAGTGTGCAGCGAACGTCTTGGAAGAGTTCGAAGCTGGGCATTTCCGTTCAACCCCTTAGACTGTAAATGGGGTGCGAACCCCCCGAAAGAAAAAAGTTATTTGCAACGGCATGCAACATTCCAGTTTGACCAAATTTGGCAGGAAGTAGTGGGCAGCGAATGTCTTGGACGAGTTCGAAGCTGGGCGTTTTCGTTAGACCCCTTCGACTGTTAATGGGGTGCAAACCCCCCGAAAGAAAAACGTTATTTAACGTCCAATTTTAACCAAATTTGGCAGGAAATAGTGTCCGGAGAATGTCTGGATGAGTTCGAAGATGGGCATTTCCGTTCAACCCCTTAGACTGTAAATGGGGTGCGAACCCGCCGAAAGGAAAACGTTATTTGCAGCAGTACGCAACGTCCAGTGTTAACCAAATTTTGCAGGAAGTAGTGCGCAGCGAATGTCTTGGACGCGTTCGAAGATGGGAATTTTCGTTCAACCCCTTCGACTGTAATGTGGTGCGAACCCCCCGAACGAAAAACGTTATTTGCAGCGGCACGCAACTTCCAATTTTAACCAAATTTTACAGGAAGTAGTGTTCGGAAAATATCTTATGGCTGAATTCGAAGATTGGAATTTTCGTTCAACCCCTTCGACTATAAATGGGGTGCGAACCCCCGAAACAAAAAAGTGATTTGCACCGGAACGCAGCGTCTAATTTTAACCAAACTTGGCACACAGAAAAAATCCGGTAAATTCTTGGCTGGGTACGAAGATGGGAATTTTCGTTCAAGCCCTTCGAGTGTTTCTGGGGTGCGAACCCCCCGAAACATAAGCGTTAGCCAAAATTGACTAAAAAACAAAATTGGCACAAGGAAGTATCCGGCAAATGTCTTGGCTGAGTACAAAGATGGAAATTTTCGCTCGACCACTTTGAGTGGATGTGAATGGGGGGCGACACCCCGAAACAAAAAAGTGAATTGCGGCGGAACGAAATTTAAACCAAAATTGGCATGAGTTTGTGTCGGGCAAATATCTTGGCTGAGTGCGCAGATGAGAATTTTCGCTCAACCCCTTTTAGTGAATAAGGGGTGCGAACCCCCCGAAACAAAAAAGTGATTTGCAGCGTCCAATTTTACCAAAATTTGGCACAAGGTATCCGGCAAATGTCTTGGCTGAGTCCGAAGATGGAAATTTTCGCTCGACCACTTTGAGTGTGAATGGGGTGCGAACCCCCCGAAACAAAAAAGTGAATTGCAGCGGAACGCAATTTTAACCAAAATTGGCATAAGGAAGTATCCGGCGAATGTCTTGGATGAGTGCGAAAGTGGGCATTTTCGTTCAACCTCTTTTGAGTGAAAATTGGGTGCGAACCTACCGAAACAAAAAAGTGATTTGCAGCGTCCGCAATTTTACCAAAATTTGGCACAAGGTATCCGGCAAATGTCCTGGATGAGTACGAAAATGGGAATTTTCGCCAACCCCTTCGAGTGTAAATGGGGTGCGAACCCCGAAAAACAAAAAAACCGTTTTCCAGCTTAATGCAGCATCCAATTGTCACCAATTTAGCTTGGATTTCTCAAGAGATCAGATTGAAAACCACCTGCTGGTGCTTTTCAAGCTGATCTCTTGAGAAATACAAGCTTGTCGAAGGGGTTGTTGTTTTTTAGGTCGAAAATCAAAAAGACTAGAGCATATTGGTTCGGGGTTCAATGGTCATGGTCAATTTCTTATAGGAATAGATACTTTTTTACATTGAGCGCCGCTGATCTTTGGTGGCCCGAACTACATCATTTATGAGGTAATATGCCGATGCGAAAGCAAGGCAAGAAACTGTGAATGTTAGTCGTTTGCTCGCTGACTTTTGTTTTTATGAAAGGGCCGATAACTTTGTCCAAAAACAATGAAAGATGTTTTCAAATATAAAGGTATTTGGTTTGGCTATACGAATTTCAGCACAGGGGCAGTCCAGTCTCTCAAGTTTACCTACAGAGTGTTCCACTTAAAGGAGGCCCCGAGTGTCTTAGTTGGTTTTTCCCACCTTTTCAGTCTGCGCTGTAAAATTCTTTCAGATTTCGATGTTGCTTGACATGATATTCACTGCTGCATGTGGTTTGTTAAATTGTTCAGAGTCTGGGCTTGGCGGGGACTGCTGGGCCAGACGTCGGACTGATTTATGTCGCTGTACTGGGTGCTGTTGCGGATGTCCACTTCCACCAACCCCGAACCCGTGTTCTGGCTCCCTTTTGCGCCTTTGTTTCTGACCTGTCACCACCCGTTTGGCGCCATTTGCATTTGCAAGGTCTCTTTGCCCGTGCAGGAATGCCAAACGTTGTTTAAAGGATTCCCTCTTTCTTACGTCGAACTCAGTTTCGCGAAGTTCTCCACCACAAAAATGCGTTGATCAACAGTGAACACAATGTCATACCAATAACCAAATCTTCAATTAAGCTAGCCGGGGCAAGCCTGGAACAGAAAAAGGGCAAAAATTGAAAATATACATCATAGGGGCCTCTTTTGAGTGGAACACCCTGTATATGGACAAGCGCTGTAGTGTTAACAGAAGGAAATGTGTGATTACTTTGATAATGTTTACCACAGTTACCCTGGATTGGGATTAAAGGTTCCGCAACCGCACATCACACATCCGTGTCTTTTGAGGTTTTTTTTGTATGTGTGTCACATCATGGGATTTCCTTTTTATCACTCCTCTCGAGAATTTTTCGTGGTAGGAATTGACAGGCACGATAATTGTTTTTTTAGATGTCCAAGATTTGCAATTAAAGACATTGAAGTTCAAGAGAATGAAATTGAAAAGCATTTTACTGGATCACCTGGTTTGGAAATCAATACTCTTTATGATATTGCAGCTGACTTTCATAAAAAGAGATATGTACGCAAGGAGAAGAACAACGGCATGGGTCGTGTTTTGCACGAATTTAACGAAAATAAAAGGGGAAAATGATAACAGAATTAATAGCAATGAAAGCAATGACCATGGACACCTGCTTGTTTTCGTTTGGGAATCGAGACGTTGAAAGAAAAATTTGGCATGTGACGACATTGAATGCGGAATATATCATCAGGAGGTGTCTCGGCGTTCTTGAAAAACGAAAACTCGAAGATTGAGACAACATATTAGACGAACATTTAATTTTTGGAGTCTGGCGGGAAATGCCCCCATCGAAAATTTTGTTTTGTTCTGGGCTGCGGTGGAAGTGGCACAGTACGGTTATTGAAGCTATATAAATAAGAAGCAAGTTGCTTTTTGTTTGATGTTCAACTATGCACCCAACCTCGAAGTTCGCGTTCAGTCGAAATGTTTTGCCTTTTCATGCGCAGTGCAATAGGAATTCCAAAAAAGACGGAACCAATTTTCTTTATTCTGTTTGATGAAGCATGATTTTCGGTGCAATTTCCTGAATTAATCTCCAGACGCTTTCATGAGTCAATCCAGGAATTTCATATTCATTTGGGGGAATATTTGTTTATTTTGGAGACATTAAGCAACTTTTTTTTGTTTTTGGAAACAGCACTGAAACTGGAATCCATCGCCTACCGATGCCATAAAGGCCAATAAATGAAAGTGCAAGGCATTCTCTTTCTTTTTCAAAAAGGCAATCTGGATCGCCTGAAAATTTGATCGCCTATCTAACGGAGAAACAACCGAACAAGATTGGGAACCGTTATGTGCACGAACATTGATCTTCCTTCATCTTCCTTGGAAAGTTGGAAAATTTTTGATTGAAATTTGACGAGTTCAACATTTTGTCATTGAAAATTTTGAACGAACCTGTTACGCTGATGGCAAACATTGATCAACCAAACAAGTAAGGTGAATAAATAAATAATAACTAGGAACGGTGAAAGAGAATTCCGGTAGGTGGCGAGCTTGTGTTTTAAGCGTGTGGAGTTTAACCGTTCCTAAAACCCCGGTTTTTATACCTTTCTCCGACCATCGTGACATAATCCGTGCACAAACTGATGTGTGAAGAACCCTTTCTTAGTCTTGAGACTAAGAAAGGGTTCTTCACACATCAGTTTGTGCACGGATTATGTCACGATGGTCGGAGAAAGGTATAAAAACCGGGGTTTTAGGAACGGTTAAACTCCACACGCTTAAAACAACAAGCTCGCCACCTACGCGCGAAATTCTCTTTCACGCGTTCCTAGTTTATTTATTTATTTATTCACGCTTACATGATTTGGTAAGCACAATCACAGCAAAACTGTTCGTCAAAAAATAACACAATTATTAAACACTGGAGCCAGTAATACAATGACGAAACTATGGAGATCAAATGAATATTCGTAGTTGGCAAATCCAATAGGTTGATTTTCAAGAGAGACAAACAAAACCTCGCCAGTGCGACCTTGGTGCAAGAAAACCTGAACTCGGGGCCAACGAATTCCATTCCCTAGAAAACCGTGGAAACAACGAAATAAACAATCCAGAGGACTTTAGAAGACGGCAGGAAATGCTGTGCTGATACCAAGTTCGGCGGGGATTGCTGCAGTTTTCAACAAAGCCAGATGGGAAACAATTGAGGCACGATTTTTCTATTATGATCTTTCTAAAGAGTGTGGGACCTCTTTGCGTTCTTCGGCAACTTCAAGTTTCAGTTCAGCTAACATCGCGCTAACACTTTAGGTGGAGAGCGATAGTCGGCCATGATGTAACGTGCTGCTGCACGTTGACCTACCTCAAGGGCAATGATATCTTTTACTAAAGTAGGGTTACACACTAATGAGGCATATTCAAGCAGTGGCAATACTAATGATCTATAAGCCCTTAGCTTTGACACCCTATCTGAAGACCTAAGGCTGCGTTGTAGTGCCCCTAGAGATCTTCTTGCACGGGCAACGACATTATTGATATGAGGTGACCAGTTCATATCTCTGGATAATAAAACCCCAAGATAGGTTACTGAGAATGAAGGTTGAAGTATGGCGTCAACTAAAATATAGTGGGTAAAACTACTAAAAATATAGGGTCAGTTTGGTAACCATGAACTGGTCGCTTAGTAAACGGCACAAAAACACATTTAGCAAAATTAATTTCCATTTTAGACTCAGTGCACCACTTCACAATTTGGTTTAAGTCGCGCTGGAGAGCAAGTGCGTCCACGAGCGATATTATGGGCCTATGTAAAACCAGGTCATCGGCATAGAGACGAATATATTGCTGGTTAAATGAAAAGAAATATCATTGATATCGATCAAGAAACGTAAAGGGCCAAGGATGCTGCCTTGAGGCACCCCAATAGGGATATTAATCGGTGTATCTGAAGTTATGTCATCGACCTCTACAAAAGCTACCCGAAAGCTAAGGTATGATCTCAAGAGCAAAAGGAAGTTGGGAGGCAAATTTATCGACGCCAGTTTTTGGAGCAAAAGGTGATGCGGCACTCGGTCAAAAGCTTTGGCTAAGTCAATGAAGGTCGCATGCATAGTGAGGTGAGTTTCAAAAGCCGTCAGAATATCGTGCGAGAAACATAAAATCTGTGTTTCGCGTGATAATCCTTTTCGGAACCCATGTTGGTGTTTGTTGAAAAAAAAATGGGTACAAATTAGATGATTCAGAAGAACGGAACTAAAATGTTTTTCGAATAGATTGAAGCGACAGAGATTGTAGAAATCGGCCGATAGTTGAGGGGTCATTCTTGTCACTTTTTTGGGACAGGAGTGACAATGGATTTTTTCCACTCAGTGGGGAAACAGCATGTTTTTTTAATCACGTTAAAAAGACAAGATAGATAAAATGAAAGAGGAATACGAGCTTCTTTGAAAAATCTAACAGGAAGTTTATCAATCCCTGGCCCTTGTTAGCAAGCCCATCAATGAGCTTCAACACATCCTTGGGATTGCAGAAACATTTATATCTATTCGGTATTTTATTATAATGAGACATCAAGGAGAATCTGCCATCATTTGATGAACCAAGAATGGTTCTAAAAATCTCTTCAAGAACAGAGATTTGTCCCACTGAGTCTGCATAAGTAACACCCCGAGAGACCAACGAGTTGCGTGCAGTTTTATTGCCTTTGGTCTTTAAGAATTTCCAGAAATTTATATGGGGATTCTATTGCTTTTTCAATAAAACTCTGATAAAGTACCTTGTTGAGAGCAGATGAGACCTCTTTGATATTGTTGAATCTGTCAATTAGATACACACTAAAAGGAAATCTCTTTCTTAGTGTGTTGGCGCTTCTTTTACGAGCATATAGGCCTTTCTGTAATCAGGAAGCAATAGTCAGTTTTTGAACTTGAGGACCAAACAGGAAGGTGTTATTTCACATTGTACAGCCAAATGACCTCCAATACCGTCAATGCTTCTACTCTGAGCTATGAGATTGTCAGTATTGCAGTAAACCAAAACTAAAATATTTGTAGTTCCTTTCTGTGTGAGCCTCGCAGGAAAATCAACAAACTGCCTAAGGCCCAGTAATTCAACTAAATTTAAAAGACAGATCTCTTTTTGAGAATTACAAATTGCGTCAGCGGCTGAGAGTCTGTACAACATTGGTGGATTGAAATCGCCACATATTAAAAGATTTGGCATTGTCTGTTTGTGGGAATTCACAAATCGAGAAACCGTGCCATAGTCTTGGTATGACACGGTTTCTCATGTTATTCTTCTTACAAAAATATATTTTTCTCTACGCATAACGCTTATTAATTTTCAATTGCTGCCAAAAATGCATCCGTCTGTTTTTATCGTCTGTTGAGTTGAACCTGAGAGTGAATTGCAATGCGGAACATGACGTTATTTAAGTTCCATTTCACATCATTCCCGATAAAACCACGATGAGGGATACAAAATCAGGAAAAAGTTCATTGTTGCATTTTTGTTCGCGCACGACTGGCGAGCATGAGTGTATTTTCTCCACCTGGCGGTGATGCATGACCACACTGCACATACCGAGGGATGTCAAATTAAACGCAAGAATGACGCAACAATCAAAAAGGGTGTTTTGAGAATCTCTTCAGGAGGCCTCACTGTTTCACACTCAAGCGCACTCTTCTCCATTGTTAAGATAACTTTTAAACTCAAGAAATATCTGCCAGTTAAACAATGACAGCGTAGCTTCAGCCGCTATTGCACAGCTGCATTCATTCAACGGCTGATGGAAAATGTGCTTGCTTGTGGATATGTTCTCTCGTTTATTGAGCTGCAGCTGTTTTCGTGCAAATGCAAATTCCATCAGGACGATTCCACTAACACAGGACAATACACTGAACATGAAAGGATTTCTTTCTTTCTATGCTCTGCGCCTGGTAACATTTGTTTTCACCAGGTTCGAATAATCCTGAGCCTGCCGTCAGTGATGGTTTTTGCAGTGCCTTCAGCAGATTTGTTATTATGGGCTTTTTCTCCCACACAGTGCCAGTTGCATCTTTCGTGATGACCCGAAACGAAAAAACGTGTGCTTCTATACGGTTTCTGCATGCACATACAACAACAAGGATACACTTCAAGGATTTTGCTCCCCATCTGTTGAAAACCGTGGAATTCCTAACGTTTTAACGGAACCCGCTGCTCTGACGTTGGTACATCGAGCAACATGGATGCTTTTCTTGTAAGCGACCACAGTGGCTTCGACAGGAAACTGGCAGTTGATAAGCAATTTCAATTGTTCTCTCGTCTTGTTCACGTATTTGACGTGTAGGTATTTTCATGGAACTTGTGTCAGTGCAAATCCGATGCTTCTTTCACACATGTGGTGGTATCTCCTCGTGGTATCAACCGGTATCACCAAGTGGTATCACCCGATATCACTTGATGATATCACCTCGTGCTGTTAGCCGAAAAAGACAATTCCAATCATAGAACTCCGATCACCGATCATCACAATAACCTGCCTTTTTGGCAAACAGTTGACCGTAAATAACCTAGCGAATAGAATCTTAGATTCTACTTGGCTCGCAGATAACCTCTAAGATGGAAAACATTCACCAAGGACTTTTCAATTGAGAGAGCCACGGCCAATATCTGGACGCGCAGTCAAAAATTCCAATCCGGATCCGAACTTGGCGAGATGAAGAAAGGAAAGATGTCGTTTGAAAATTCCGGTTAAGTTTTCGAGTAGATTGCAATAATTGCAATGGAAACTAGCCATCCCTTCCAGTTGCAAAATGAATCAGGTTATGGAACCGAAAAACAACTAGTCATAGGTACCCACAGTTGGGCCACAGTTGAGCCGGGTTTAGCACCTTCTGACTCCAAAATTGGGCGACGAGGAAAACTGGATCTCTCTTTGCTTTTGATTACAGTCATCAGTCATCACAATGAAGTTATGCTGAAAGTTCGGATGCTCCTACGATGATTTTTAATATTCGGCCCTATGTTCCCTTTAATGGTCCACAGCGGAGTTTTAGGCCACTTAATTCAAAATGAGAGGATGAAGAAAAAATCGTGCGTCGATATAAATGATAGGAACCTATCCAGGAGTGTTTGTCAGGGTTATTATGGAAGACGCTGTGTAGGTGCGAAGCTTAGCTTAGTATTCGTTCAGATTCAGCGATATATATACCAGGATGTGGTGCACTGCAGACTTCTGAGGGAAACTTCGTCGAAGGGAAAATACAGTTATATGTATAGGTGCTAAATAAAAGTATTTTACAACTGATCGATTCACATTCTTATTTGGTCGGAGAATCTGAATCCGCTTACGAAAAAATCTAAAAGAACGTGATATTCGAACGCTGTGGTGGCAATAGCATGAATTTTCAAAAATTTGTTCTGCGAATTTTTCCGATCTTGCACTCTGATTTTCAACAAACGTGAGCACCCTGCAGCCCAAGAAATTTTCGCGCGGATGTTCGTAATTCAATGCGTTAAAACTAAAAATGAATGCGTTTTGATCACGCAAGGCCGTTTATTAGTACAGGCAGTGTGCCTATGGTAGTGGAACTGTAACAGTGTAGCTATAGTAGTGTACCGAAAGCTGCAATCCTTGTTATAAGGTAGGCGAAGGGTCATATTTCTGCATGAAAAAAGAAACCTTTAGATAATGGACAGGCCATACGTCATTGGAACGATTCAGCTGCTGGCATGCTGGCAGTGCCCTCTTGAATTATCGAGACGGAAATTTTTAGAAAAAGCTATTTCATTAATTAGCGCCTTTTCGCAGTTTCTTTTATTGCGCAACGTCAGGCATCCTGACAAACTATCCTTTGCCAATTTAAGACGTTAAGCGTTTCGTGGTAGATAATATTGTGAACTTCTTATGGAAAGAGTAAAGAGTTGAAATTCATTGCGATTCTCACCATTAAAACCGATGCCGATGTGCCGATCTCGTGCTGCCTGAGCTGAAAAGCAATGCGTTCGCTTAGATTTTCCTTAAGAATAGTGTTTGAAATTCTACGTGCTGAAAAAGAGATTGGGTAGCATTTTTGAAGCTTGAGTTACAGGGTGATTCACGGAATATTGATCAAAATTAACATAGCGAACAGAACATGTGTAGTACCTCTCTTTAAATACCTTGGCTTAACTCTGAGCCATGATCTTTCTTGGAGCCCTCATATTTTATCAATAACCGCCAAATCTCTTTCAAAAGTTGGTTACATCATGCGTAATCTTAGATTGGCATCTATCCATCAAAAGAAACATGCTTATGTTGCGCTGGTTTTACCCATTCTGGAATATGCCTGCGCGGTTTGGGATCCCTATAAACGTTGTGATATCGATACCCTTGAAACCGTCCAAAGAAGAGCTGCGAGAGCAATAACGCAAAAATATGGCAGGCAGTACAGTGTTACTACACTTTTTTGGGATCTTGACCTAGCAACTCTTGAGAGTCGACGCCGAGCACACCGTTTAAACTTGCTTAGTGATATCATTACTGGCAGTGTGGACTTTAGTCTTCCCTCCTCTTATTCTCTGAAGCCGGTGCAAAGACGAACAGATAATGGGCTAAGCTTCGTTCTGCCTTTTTGCAAAAAGAATGTATTCTTTCACTCATTTTTCCCCAGAACAATCACCGACTGGAATGGCTTTTCTGCTAATTGTGCGCTGATTTCAAATTCACTGGCTCGGTTGTCTCGCACCTACACTGTGACAGCATTCATTCAGAGATTTCGTTTTTTCCCCTTCTCGTTTATCCTTTTTTTTTTTTTGATTGTTTTACTTATATGACGAATTGATCGACTATGCTTTGCGTAATTTTTCATGTCTTGTGTCTGTTACAGTGCCAGTTCAGTTGTTCACTGTTTTTTTGAAACAAATAAAATAAAAAAATAAAATAAAATAAATGTGCCATTATACTGATGGTGCCCTTGGCACATTTGACAAAATCATTCAGACAACATGAATAATTGTGCACATCCATGAAAATGAATGGGTTGTTTTTGACCGCATAATATCCGGAGAATGGGCGACCCCGGCTGATTGGTTTTATTTCAAAGGTTGTTCATTTTGGCAGCGAAGAAAACTTAAGACCGCCGTTGTTTTTCCTCACCATTCCCTCTTGCTGGCTCAAGCTGGGCAGGTTATTTTATTGCGGGAGTTGGAAGACCAGTGGTGACTCAAAATCGCTCGGATGACTTTCCAAACGGTCCGTGAGTCAACGACGCAAATTCCCGAAGTCACAGGATGAGAATTGTTACCTACTTCACTGGGGTGATCTATTGTGCCATGTCATTGTGTCGTGTCATTTTTTATTTTGGATAACTCGACTTACCGTTATAACTTAGGAAACTGGTTCGTTTGGCCCGAATCAAGATAAGAACGGCGAATCCATCGCTGCAGTTGACCCCACAAAAGCTTGAAAATCGAAACCCACTCAAAAAGTGCCGGACCGATGTTGGCAGGTCCCAAACGCAAAAACAACACCAAATTTATTTTGCACTTCACGCGGTGAGAAATCACAGATCCAAGTAAAGTGCTACATCTGAGAATGTTCTGTATTCATATTTCTCGGCCAAGAGAGTCGGAATGAGGGACACGCATCGATGACGGCACTGCACCTCACCCCGAAGCTCAGGATGGGACTGAACATGCCGCCTTAAAAGTCGCATTAGGAAACTTAAACGAGTACAATTCCGTTTGATCATCGGTGAGGTTTGAGTATCAGTTTTGCTTCCCACATAAAACCAATATTTCCTTTTCTTCAATCTGCTGTGTTCCTGAGAGCTTGATTGAAACGAACTCCGTGATCTCATGTTGAAGTGTGGAGTCCGTTTGGTTGAATTCGTTTTGTGCCTATTTGCCAAGACCACGGAACTCCCCATGCTGCCGACCCGAAAGTGATCGTTTCAGCTGGCATTTTTCATCTAACACTTTGTTTCATCTGACACTTTTTTCATCTAACACTTTGTTTCATCCAACACTTTGTTTCATCTGACAACTTTTTTCATCTAACACTTTGTTTCATCTAACACTTTGTTTCATCTGACACTTTATTTCATCTAACACGTTTTCATCTAACACTTTGTTTCATCTAACACTTTGTTTCATCTAACACTTTGTTTCATCTGACACTTTGTTTCATCTGACACTTTGTTTATCTAAAACTTTGTCCATCTATCACTTCGTTTCGTCTGACACTTTATTTCATCTAATTTTTTCATCTGACACTTTGTTCATCTAACACTTTGTTTCATCTGAAACTTTATTTCGTCTGACACTTTTTTCATCTGACACTTTGTTTCACCCAACACTTTGTTACATCTGACACTTTTTCATGTAACACTATGTTTCGTCTTACCCTTTGTTTCCTTTAGCGCTTTACTTCACCTGAATCTTTGCCTCGATATGCTCCACAAAAGTCAACAGGCCCTTGCACCCATTTGTCAAGTTGCGGGTAATTATAAAAAAATGGCCATGTCTGTCGAAATTGTAGGAGTTGGATGGTAGGACAGACGAAAAATGATTGGGTATGTTTTAGATTACAGAATTTTCGCCAACCAAAGAATTTCTACATTTGAATGGAAATACAGGGTGGCCCAAAAAAGTATACCGAAATGCTTGCATTATTTTGTTCCTCCTCATTACAGTTAGGAATGTATTTTCTCCAAAATGGCCTCAGATTTGTTGAGTATAAGAGAAAGTAACAGCAGATGGATCAATCAACCCCATAATTCTGGTTGAAAATTGCTTCAATTGGCTTGATTGCAAAAGCTGATGAATTTTTTCATTTCTCCTCTATTTGGCCTGCTTTTCATGGACTGCTTTTTCCGTTAGTCTGCTTTTGTACTGGCCTGATTGACAGGTTTTACGTTTAGTGGCTATGTGCAGACACACACACAGCATGAATTCATCGCCCATTGCCGACATGGATCGTTTTAGTTGGTGGCAGGGACATCGTCTCAAGTTTTCGTTTGGAGAGCGAGAATGATGTCAGTTGCCGCCCCTGAATGCACCTGCCCTGCGGCCGCAGCCCACTGTGTAGCTTTTTATGGGTGCAGAGGCTCCAGGCTCAACATGAGAAATGACGGTTGGACCACTTGGCGTGGGATCTTGGGGTCAGCAGATCACCAGAAGCGGAAGACATTTTTGAAAATTTAACGATCTTTTTGCGTGCAATAATGGCGTAACAGAGGCTGATTTCACAGAATTGGGAGCTACACGTAAAATCACAGGGCAGAGCTGGTCTGGTGAATACCAGGGGAAATACTTTTTGACAAGAAGGGGTCGTTGACTTCCTTACCCGCCATAAAAAATGATGTCCCTTTTTGATGCAGGCCTTAAAAAACAAAATTTGGAGAAACAACATGCCCAAATCATGGAAGTTCATAATTCCATCCCGTGGAAACATGCTCTGCTTTAAAAAGATGGGTTGATGTAGAAAAATTGGTCTGTAGCAAAATAGCTTCCTTGTCAAACACAATACTGTTGCAAAAGAAAAGAAAATAATGAAAAATCCACCTGTTAATGACAAAAAGCATTTTCGGTAGATATACTTTTTTGGGCCACCCTGTATAATTCACAGCGAATGCATAGAAAAGTTGGAAGTCCAAATGGATTTAGCCTATGAGCGGCGGATTTTACATGCGCTTGTCAATGCCTTTGTTTTCAAGCGCTCGTAGCTTAACGACTTTTTTGCTTAATGACACAATTCATCGGCATGCATTTGCCGAATGTCGTTCACTGCAGATTGCGATTGACATCAGAACAGACGCATATGGCATGACACGGAATCACGCCCAATCACACCTGGTCTGATGTGGGTCTGTTTTCGCATGCCATCGTCAGCCATTTACTCTTCAGCTCACATGTATACTCGCACACTTTACTGCATATGATTTTGCAATGTCAATAAATACCCGATAAATCCAGTTTCAATGTTTTAAAGAACATTTGCAGCGTGTAAGATCATTTCGGTTTACCAAGGAGAGTTTGTTTAGAAAAAGCGCTGAATTTATGGAACGTGAATTATTTTGAGTTATAGCGCGTCCACACATTCGCGATTTTGTCGCGTCGTCGCGCGCGAAAACGTTGTCCGGTGCAAAGACATTGCTATGTGTGAAGAACGAATCACCATGCATTGTGTAAAGTTCCGCCAAACCAAGATTGAAATTTTACAAATTAGAAAACGCATCAAGTTTTCTCTTATTCGGGCGAAATTCAGGCGGGGTGCACGACCAACCTAATGTCATGTGGGAAAGCTCACATGACATAAGGTTGGCCCTGCACCCCGCCTGAATTTCCCCCAAATAAGTGGAAACTTGATGCAATTTCTAATTTCTAAAATTTCAATTTTGGTTTGGCGGAACTATACTTCACGTAAGGCGATGTTGTTGCACCCGACAACTTTCACGCGCGCGACGACGCGACAACGCGACAAAATCGCGAATGTGTGGACAGCTATTGACGGCAAGATAGTTTTTGCGACCAAGTTTGATTTTGTAATCCAACTTGTAGAGTGACAAAATTCCATATTTTCAAAATTCCCATATTTTCGAGATATGCCTCCCCAAAGTTCCCAATCTTCGCCCTTTTTGGATGCATGTGGGGGTTGATTTATTTGTTGTAGAGTTCTGATTTTTGGTGAACTTTCTCCCGAAGAGAAAACATTCCGTGACAAAACGCGCTCCCACCGCCATTTCGGAGATATAGTGACAACCGGTATCAAAATGTCAACTGGGGAAAAATAGCTTCTGCCTTGTCCAAAGTGCTGATAAAATAATATATTGGCCACTTTTTGACTGTTACATGAGGTGGATAATTTTAATTTTTAAAAGGTAAATGATAAAAGCAAATAACGAGACATTATAGTTTCATAAAAATGCCGACCAAAAGCAACCATCGCATCATGGAAAACTCCTCTGCTTTTAAGCTCATATTGCTATCTGTTTTCCTAAACCACCTGCAAACGGTCTCGTCGGGATGCGGAGATTCAGATCTTGGTAAGTTCCACTTGCAGTACGGTCATTGCAACATCATAGCAGCAAATTGCTACCAAAAGGGGAATTAATACCAGCAACAATAAAATTATCCCCCGTCAGTTTTTGGCACTAATTGCCACCAAGATGGTCAAACGCTAAAGAATACTTTCAAATGGGTCATGGTGAAATGTTGAAATTTTTGCAAGATGCGAGTGTATTTTTCGCTAATTATACTTTTGGTGGCAATATTTCTGAGCAAAGAAAAAGTGAAAAAACTTCATCGCTTTCACTGGGGGGAAATCCCTTCAGCGGAGATGAGATCTGGATGGGGTCTGGAAGCAGCGGCCTGCGGCGGGGTTGAGGCGAAACCCCAACAGGAAGATTGGAGACAAAGATTTCCAAAGGCACAAATATTTTTGCACACATCGTTCTCCGGTTTTAACTAACTATCTGCTGGACGGCAAGCCGGGCGAAGCGTCCCCATGTCCGCACGCATGTGCACCACTGCACTTTTTTTTACAAACTTCCGTCGCAGAACATTGTACCGAAAATAAGCATGGGTACATTGAACGACTCCAAGTTTGGGTGGGACACTTCGCGACTTCGATCATCAAAAAATTGGGACGTGTCCTCCGTGCCCGCAGAGGCTCTGCTCCAATGGAAGTAACTTTTAGCCTTTGCAAGTCCCCCTTGTAGTTGTGTCTTTCCGTTCGGATTAGAAAATCGCGCGCCGGTACCAGGTCTGCCTTAAATGTCCGTGAAGTTGGCCCCCCCGTTCCCGCCCCCCCGGAATCGGACCCCGGGGTTCGTTAATGCTACGTTACTGCTGTTTACTGCCAGAATTTCAGCGTTACTGCTGCAACGGGGGCCGACATATTCACCCCTTTCACGGGGGGCCAACTTCACTGTGAAGTTGGCCCCCCCGGTGGGTAAAAAATTTGACCCCCCGGATTTCGACTCTCGCATTCGTTAATGCTACGTTACTGCTGTTTACTGCCCGAATTTCAGCGTTACTGCTGCAACGGGGCCCGAGATATTCGCCCCTTTTTCGGGGGGGCCAACTTCACTGTGAAGTTGGCCCCCCCGGTTGGGAAAAAATTAGCCCCCCCCGGACTTTGACCCTGGCATTCGTATATGCTACGTTACTGCTGTTTACTGCCCGAATTTGGCCGTTACTGCTGCAACGGGGGCTGAGATATGCGCCCCTTTAGGGGGGACAACCCCCCATAAAAGGGGCAAATATCTCAGGCCCCGTTGCAGCAGTAACGTTCAAATTCGGGCAATAAACAGCAGTAACGAATTCCGTGGTTGAAATCCGGGAGGCACATTTTTTTACCAACCGGGGGGGCCAACTTCACATGGGGCGTCTCCTCGAAAAAGTGTGAAGTTGGCCACCCCGGTTTGTAAAAAATTAGCCCACCGGACTTTTACCCTTGTATTCGTTAATGCTACGGTACTGCTGTTTACTGCCAGAATTTGACCGTTACCTGCTGCAATGGGGCCTGAGATATTTGCCCCTTATATGGGGGATTGTCCCCCCTAAAGGGGCGGATAACTCAGCCCCCGTTGCAGCAGTAACGGCCAAATTCGGGCAGTAAACAGCAGTAACGTAGCATTAACGAATGCAAGGGTCAAAGTCCGGGGGGGCTAATTTCTTCCAAACCGGGGGGGCCAACTTCACACTTTTTCGAGGGGTCGCCCCATGTGAAGTTGGCCCCCCCGTTTGGTAAAAAAATGTGCCCCCCGGATTTCAACCACGGCATCCGTTACTGCTACGTTACTGCTGTTTATTGCCCGAATTTGAACGTTACTGCTGCAACGGGGCCTGAGATATTTGCCCCTTTTGTGGGGGGTTGTTCCCCCTAAAGGGGCGCATATCTCAGCCCCCGTTGCAGCAGTAACGGCCAAATTCGGGCAGTAAACAGCAGTAACGTAGCATTAACGAATGCCAGGGTCAAAGTCCGGGGGGCTAATTTTTTCCCAACCGGGGGGCCAACTTCACAGTGAAGTTGGCCCCCCGAAAAAGGGCCGAATATCTCGGGCCCCGTTGCAGCAGTAACGCTGAAATTTGGGCAGTAAACAGCAGTAACGTAGCATTAACGAATGCGGGAGTCGAAATCCGGGGGGTCAAATTTTTTACCCACCGGGGGGGCCAACTTCACAGTGAAGTTGGCCCCCCCGTGAAAGGGGTGAATATCTCGGCCCCTGTTGCAGCAGTAACGCTGAAATTCGGGCAGTAAACAGCAGTAATGTAGCATTAACGAACACCGGGGTCCGATTCCGGGGGGGGCGGGAACGGGGGGGCCAACTTCACGGACATCTGCCTTAACGATTGCTTTGATTTCGCGTTGAAGAAGTTTATGATTGATGATGATTTTTGGCATGTTCTGATAAGATATTCTGCCATTTTCACGTTGGGTTCCGAAAGTGAAAGGATCATTCTTTCATTTATCCAGATCCGTGTGTTGAAAGAGCGTGCAAGGAGAGCACTGGTTATAAGGCCAACTGCAACTCCTGTGAATGTCCCAGCACTTGCACCTTGATGGCTTGCAGTAAGTTTAGCCAAATTTATTATCTCTTATGGGTTTCTTATTCTGTGATTAAACCATTTAACCATAAACCAAATACTGTTGGTCAGATTTCTGCCAACAAAAAAACATTGTTCCTGACAAGCAAGGACCAAATTGAAAAGGGTTGCTGAGACAATGTGTAATATAAAACCGAATTGAGTAAATTTTTGAGATTTGGGTGAAGGTAAAAGTGATGTCTCCCGGTTCCAAAAGGGCATACAGACAGTCAAAGAAGGCAGGTGTGGATTTTCACATTTTCTTCACACAGTAAGAGCGCAATTCCACAGTAAGCGAGCAACATGAAAAGGAAACATGTGGAAAAAACAGTTGAAGTGTCATTTTCCTACTTCGCATAGAACCGTTGAAAAGACGTTGCGTTCAGTTACAGTTGATAGGCAGGGTCTGTACTTTTTATCCCAATTATTGCACGAGAATAGAACATGTCTTTCGCACACCGAAAGTTTGCTGTTTTCGGTGTCTCATAAAAAAGAAGAATGTAGACAAGAAAAGTTGAATTATTTTTCAGTTTTGCCACATCAATTTTTGCTTTTTCCATCTGTACAGGCCTGCCAATAACATTCCATTATTATTCTCAAACTCAATTGATTTTGATTTCCTTATAAGGTGACGTCCAGTGTACAGACGGCGAGATTTTCACCAACGAAACAATGGAGTGTTGTTGCGGAGATGGAGGCACTACACAGTATTGCTACAAACGAGGCAAGAAATAGAACATTTATAAGCGAAACGATAGCGTGAGTGGTGCTAACTGGCTAGCTAGTCTGTCTCAGACGCAAGTAGGATAACACACATTATGCTTGAAAACTCACGAGTATACGAGGACACGGGAGGGTAGAAAAGGAGGAGCGTGAGAGTCAAATTGAAACATGGCCAGGCCTCGCGCGAAAGGAAATTATTTCCTTGCTTTAAACCCCAAACCATCTCAATTGTGAAAATCATCTGAACGTTAAATCGTCTTGCTTCTGCAAGTCAGTCGATAGGAATTCCTGATTGACCATGAGCTACGGCAACAGCAAATTTAAAAATGCAAAAAGGTGGTTCAAAACGTTTTCTCCCTGACATACTTCCAGCAGACTAGGGAGCTGAAATTTGGAACACTTGAAACTCAATCGTTATGGATTATGCCTACAATTTTTTTTTTGATTTTATTTTAATAATTTTATTTTTATGCCCCTGCATGTTCTACAAATTCGTCAATCCTTGAGAATTTTTAGGAGATGGAGTGATTCCAAATTTGAAAGCAGCTGCTCTCTGGATCGCCACAACAACGATTTGTGCCAAATGCAGTCGCACAGCAGCAGATTATCATCACCAACCCACATGATCCCAAATAGTCACAACTTCTAGATGGCAATTCTAAATTGACAAAACCAAAAATTTGTAGGCATAATACAAAACGATTGAGTTTCGTGTTCCACTTTCAGCACCCTACCTCTGTTGGAGAACAGGAAAAGGTTTTA
>JASGXE010005250.1:0-23706 GCA_030068105.1 Sinentomon sp. SZTP_YWyxl
CTCTTTCGAGAATCAACGCTCGAAATAAAGCTGTGTCTTTCTGACGCGAACTTTACAGGTAAATGTCAGTGCTTGATTTCGCGAATTTGGCTTTATTCAATTGCTATCAATTTGGTGAAAAATATCTGTTTTAGGTCATTGTTGCCTTCATTGGCGGTCATCACTGACTAGTTTCAGCCAAAAAAACTAAATGCTGGCCTGGCCTTGAGACCAAATTGGCGCAGTCTCGCATCAAAAGTGCTCAGAGTGCTCATCAAACATATACCCGTGATAACACTTCTCGCTTCTGTTTAAATTCTGTAATTCCGTTCGGTTATTGAAGGAGTTTTTAATTTTTATTCTGGGTTTGAAAATTGGAAAAAAAGTGTAGACCTCTTTAGGAAACCACGCATGTGCAAACGGGATTATTGAACCAACTTTAGATCGCTTGAACTCGATAAATCTCTCTTCGTATTTTGTCTTGACCATTCAGCATTGGCCGATGGGTCACATGTACAGTTGTTGAACTCAGGGGCCAGCGCGCGAGGAAACGATGTGACAAAACACAACGAAGAGAGAAAAATATGAACTGTAAAATCACAGTGGTGAAATCAATAACTACACGTGGGGTTAACGCTAGCCGCGCTGATTTCTCCACAAGCACAGAATAGACGTAAGGATATAGTCTCTGTTCAAACTATGAATTTCTTTATTTCTGGTTTTCAGTACCTGGAGTTACGATTCAAGTCTCGAGTCGTGATGTGGCTTGCGTCGGCCACATTCATCCTACAGATCATCTTCTACATGGGTGTTGTCATCTTTGCTCCAGCTATCGCCTTCAATGCCTTCATAGGATTTCCCATTTGGGCGTCGATATTGCTCATTGGAGGATTGGCTGCCATCTACACTTCCATTGTAAGTTCCACACATACGAGTTGCCAATAGGTTTGTTCCTGCAAAGAGAAACAGAGAAAAATAACAGCATCGTAGCATTTGAGCAGTTGCGGATATTCAGGCATAAAGGATGGCAGAGACGCTCTGTGGATTGCTTGACGAAATGATTGCACCTTTGGAAGAGCATTCCACTATTTCATAGTGTGATCGGAAAAATGAGAATGAGTAAACGTTCGATCTCTTGTGAATACAAAATTGAAAATTGACACTGCATCTCCTATAATGCAAATTTTCACCAAATAATGGGGGAATACCAATGCTTGCTTTTTCTTTTTCAAAAAAAAAAAATTGCAAGGAAATCAGAGCCGTTTCTCTCCCCTACGCGTTTTCAGCGAAACTAACTCAAGTTCAGTTAACATCGCTGTGACACTTGCCATGCGGTCATGTCTTCCAGTGGTGAATCTGATTTCACCACGTTCGTCTTTTTCGAGAGCCTCCGCATGGGATACAAGATGAGGGTCCCGAACAACAGTCGCGTGCTCAAGATGCGGAAGGACGGTTGCATTGTACAGGCCCATTAGTTTAGATTTTATATTCGCATGCGATAAATTTCTTCGCGAAAACTCAAGCGCCGACCTTGCCTTTTTTGTTGTCATGGTGACATGTTCACTCCAATCCATACATTTTCTTCAAGTTTCACTCCAAGGCACTTGAGAGAGGTCACTCGATCGTACAAGTGACACTTCTAATTTGAGAGTAAGATTTTTCCATGGTCTTGAATGGAAGAGTAAAAATGCACATTTTGATTCATTGATTTGCATTCGTGAGTCGCAATACACCATTTGTGCAAGGCGCTTGTGTTAGACTGCAGGGAAGAAACGTCACCGCGCAACCATGTGTACATTAGTTCCATAGAGAACAATATCAAAATCGTCTTTCTTGGGGGTGGGCACCCACGATTTTCTAACAATCGACAAAAACTATCGTTCATTAAAAGAATGGAAAGTAGGGGACCTAATGCACTCCCTTGTGGATAGCCGGAGGATAGATTGGGGACAGAGGAGGAGGGTGTCTTGCAGTCAAAAACGTTGGAGCACCTTGATAAAAGAGGTCTCTACGATGTGATAAGTTTGAACATGTGAATAGGAAATGGTAGTTTCTGAAGTATTTGGAGAAGTTCCGCGGTCAATGCAATCAAAAGCTTTTGCCAGGTTGGCGAACATTGCATGGGTTGGAATTTTGAGTGCGAATTTTGATGTGACATGAAAAAACAAATTCGGCAAGCTGAGTTTCGCAAGACTTTCCTTTACGGAGCACGTGCTGCTTAGAAATATGATGGTATTCGGGCAGTACCTTGTCTCGAATTATGTTGTGCAGCATTTTTCGAATATTTTTAGCGCCACGGCTATAAGGAAAATTGGCCTAAAATTTGTGGCATTACTAAAATAAGATTTTACTTTTTTGGAACAGGACAAACATTCATTCGTTTCTTTTGATCAGGGAATTGCCGAGATTCACTATCTTTCCGAAGAGAATTTCAAAGCAATTTGAGAGTGGGCTCTCAAGATCTTTTATCAACCGAACTATAGAATTTTATCAAAGCCCGAGCCTCTCTAATAGAGTTGCTTAGACCGGTTATTTTTCGACGGATTTCAAAAGAAATGAAATGGAAGAACAGTTTTCTGGAGAAAATTTGATGGATAAAATATGCCAGGGTTTCAGAAGTGAATCTAGAATTATCCATGAGATTGGTGGATTTTGCCACGAAGGGTCATGCAGTTGACGAGTCGATGAGGTCAAGATTGAGGGCATGCTGAATTTCTGGAAAATTTAGTCTGGAAAGAGGATAGGTACAGATATAGGTAAGTAGCCATTTCGACATTTTCAATTAACAATGCCCAGTCGTTGTCAGAGAAAGGTAGTTTTGGGGAAGAAAAAATTGCCGAAGCTGTGCTCAATAAGGAAATTCCTGAGCCATGCTTGTCAAATGATAAAAAAAATTATTGTCGGATATTGCCAAAGCATTGTCCACTGCGAAAATCCTGTTGAAGAATGTTTTCGCCGTTTTCAACATGAAACAGCTCCACTTACTCGCAGGCCAATTGTTCGTTTCAGTTCAAGAATTTTTCTTCCGTGTCGCTTTCGGCGTATTTTCAAAAAACTATCCTTTTTCCGATTTTTCCTTGTTATTTCCATATAGGGTGGTCTTCGTGCTGTTGTTTGGACTGATGTCTTCCAAATGTTGATGATGTTGGCCGGCATATCATCTGTTGTAATTGTTGGATCCATAAATGTCGGAGGAATAGACAAAGCTTTCGAAATTGCCAAACGACATGGCCGAATTACATTCTTGAAGTGAGATGAGTTTCAACGTAGACTTAAGGTCTTTTGAAATTTTTGTTTTTTGTTTTTATTTTCTATTCAATTTAATTTTTGCCTTTAAATTTCGAAAAATCACGAGAAGTGTGGCTAGAAGGCCATTTCTATTTCGAACGGTTTCTATTTGAATTTCTAATATTCAACCTTGCTCCCAATAAAAAAAATCTCATCGCATTTTGACAAAAAAAAATCTGATGAGAAATTGGCTGTCGATCAATTTCATCCATATTTGATAAAAAAAATTGATGAACTTTCATGAAAGATCATCAGTATCCTGTCAGTATTTGATCAAATAAACCTTGGTCTGTTCTGGTGATTTTGTTAATGATTTATTAGATCGTTTCAAATTTGATTTTGTCAGTCTGTAAAGCTTATCAGTCGACGAGCCAAATTCTCATCAGATTTGATTGATCAAAAACTGGTCTGATCAACCAAATATTGATCAGCGACGTAAATAATTTCATCGAAATTTGATGCCAGTGGCTAGATTTTGATTATATTTTTTAGCCTGACCTTCTCTTTGCAACAGATTTGACAAACTGCATCTCAAAATAAAGTCAACTTCACATGTTTCTACATTGTTCGCAGATGATCCTGTGGACTAATTCCACAACATATTCGACGACAAAGTAATTCATGGCTACAATAAAACAGTCACCACATTTCGTTCACCTATTGTGCTCTGTTCACATTTTTTCCCGAAAACAATAATTAGAGATTTTAATAACCTTCCCTCAGAATCCCCAATCATATCTCGCGCTCTGTTCCTTTTAAAACAGCCCTGGCCCTGGCCAGGCCAGGACACCGCATGCATGGTCAAAAGACTGGGACGAGATACATTTTCTTGAAAATACACTTGCGGGCGAAAATATTTTCTGCACAAAACATTTTCTGTTCTCTCAATCGGAGGATTCAAACAAAGGCCCATTGTGGAATAGGAAGGAGCTCCGATCATCTTGACCCAGGCCGCAAGAGAAAAAGGTTGAGCGCTCCTCTCTGCTTGCGAGAAAAAATCAGCGAGAGACCGAGAGCGACACCGAAGAGAGCCATGGATGCATGGGACTGCCAGAAGAGAAACGAGAACAATTGAGGAGCGTGTTGTTCGCCGGTCCTGATCGGAGGAGTGTTCACAAAAAATGCAATGGTTTCAAAAGTTTTTAACGGATTTGCAATATTTTGATATGCGCTGAAAGCTGAGAAAATGCACTTTCACTCAGGCTAACTAAATCTTGCCCACTGAGGACCCAAATATATGCCTTTTCGTGGATTCAAGAACGCGCTGGTGGTCCAAGTTAAAATTGAACACTTTGAAAGAGAAAAAAATCGGTGTCGGGAAAAACTGCTTTCATGCCATTTCTGTGGATTGGCCTTCCGAGGCCACAAATCGAGAATGAAGGCAAAGAATTTCCGTATTTGAAACTTCAGTACAGAAAGCAAGGACCACTGGAAAATGAGAAGAAACTCAACGCACAAGGCGAGGCAACCAAAACCGCTCATTTGTGACCAACCCTCAAAAGATCAGGAACATCAAATGGTTCAGAATTTGATTTCAACTTGAAGATTTGAATCCAAAATTGGCCATACGGTAACATGTCATCAGACGCGGACGACAGGCAGTGGCAGTGCGGACACCCAGTTTCAGACGCGGACTCACTATTTTCGGCCCTTGAAGCCAAAATTGGCCACACGGAAGGCGTGCTTTCAAATTGAGATTTCTGGCAGAGAAGGAAAGCACCTTGCCGGATCAAGGGCCCTGGGCACAACTGAAAGTTGGGCCCAGGGGTTCATTTTATAGACAATTCTTTTGGAACTAATCTCACGGTCGGACGAGTTTTGCAAAAAATGACTGGGGGACCAAAAGTGACATGGAAAAGATCCCACCGCAGGCACAACGGGGTCTGGAGTAGCGCTTCACGGGGTTTCAAGGGGCAGAGCACCCGTGGGTCAGAGAGATTAGTCCCCCAGAAGCTGAAGAAATTTTGACATTTTGTTTGATAATTGTGGCAAAAAAATAATTGTGTTTCTTTATCATTTTGTCAGAAGGCGTGTGGATCCCCAATTTCAACCCCCTTGCAATGGTTCAAGAGGGGAAATTTCGGCTCTGACGCAGGCCCTCTGCACTTTGATGGGGTTTCAAAGGCACCCCCATCACTGGGTCTAAAAAAGAAAAAACAAGAAAAAGCGGGGGCCGGGTGGCCCTGCTTGCCTCCGTCACGCACTCTTTGGCCGCCAAAAATTATAAAGGCGTGAAAATGGCGGGCCCCATTTGCATCTCTCGGTGGACGGGAACTTCCCTTGGAATGGGGAATTAGGAAACGCCTCCTGGTTTGAAAGACATTTGGTCCGAATGGCGTTTAATCCGAAAATTCGAACTCGAAAACATGCAAATTGCAACTGGCCTGACCGGAATGCTTGGGCCAGGCCAGTTGACAATGCCATCAGTTCGTATTCTGAATGGGCTCATTGGGCTTGACATTTTTTTCGTTGATTATTTTTTTCGTTTCGGGCCAACCCCTTGACACCCCTCCCATTTTTTCGAAGTGATTTGGCCATATCAGTTGATTGTGCCATCGGTTCGTTCTTTGAATGAGGTCATTGGGCTTGCATTTTTTCGCTTGGGCTCAACCCCTTGTCCCCAAAAGTTTCTCTCAACCTGGGCACTGAAAAATTCGGTGGAAAGTCTTTGGAAAGACAATTCCAGTTCGAAGAGTCACAAAAAACTGACATCACAAACATCAGAGCAACAGGACAACGACACACCTGCTCCGCGCTCTTCTCCTGGTCATGCAGGCAGTGTCTATCGCGAGTCGCGATGCATCACAGACTCTCTCGCCGAACGTCTCGTCTCTCTTGGTGTTCAATCCTGCCACTCCGCAGCTCAACAATGGATGAGCGCACAACCATCTCTCCTACAGCCAGGATCTTGACGACGTGCTTCCCGCAAGCGGGGATCATCGGCGTGCGATTGAACGGGACAAACGCGAGAAGTTCAAAATACATCCGTGTGGTGGCAGGAGAGACTGGCGCATTTTTGAAAAGATGCTTGCAACTTGTTGCCACGTGTGAACACATTTGCAAAGCCACTCCACTCGGTCGCAACCGAATTGCCTCGAGCCGAATTGCCTCGAAGTTGATCGGGAATTGCTTCGTCTGAACACGGCTACAAGCCGTGTTCAGGACACCACACGGATGTATTTTGATCACAGTTCGTGATCAAATTATTCTTGCTTTCTTGTTTCCTTTCTTTTTGCATCGTATTTCTTTTTAACTTGTTGACTCAGAATTTTATTCGTCGGTCTGTCGCCACTAAATCCTTGTGGCAGCGTTGATTTTAATAAAAAACAAACAATAATTTTTCGTAAGATTTGCATTCGATTCATGTGAATCCCGCTGAATGAATGCAAAAGCTGAAAGCAACTGAGAGCTGATAGCAGGCGGGTGGAAGCAGGCGGACGCCGGACGGTCTCAGGGCTCGAAGAAGATCTCTGTCACAGTTAGATTTTCTCGTACCGCAAACATGTGAGAACGCAGTTTCCACCTCAACTGTCAGCTGCAATTTCCCCCACAATGGCGACAACTCCAAAAAACGTCCCGGAGGTTTTCTGGAATTGTCAATGGTCTCTCTCTTCATGGCAGCCAGCCGCAACGCAAATTTGTTGGAACCTCATGCTTCGGGCAAAAACAATGTCCTGGCGACCTGCTCACAATTTTGCCGGTGCTCCCATTTCTTGAAATTAATTAATAAAAACGCACATCCACGAACAACCACACACATTCACTCCCATTGACTTTGGTCTTCTGTTCAAGACAACCTACAATGAGAACGGAAAACGTAAAATTATTCTTTGGGCAGAGAGGAAGAGCGGAAAAGAGCGGGTCGAGCCGGGATGGGGAGTTGGGAAAGGACGATTGTTTACCATCCTTCAAATTCTCTAAAATTTTTCGAATTGGAAAGTTTCCTGAACTGCGGCTTCAAGTGCTTCAGCTTATGCTTCATCTTATGTCAATCCTGATGATTCCTAATTTATTTTCTTTTCATACCACGATGGCAAAATAGTTTTGATCCAAGTCCATTCGAATTATACACGACGCTAAGCGTTTTCATCGGTCAAGGACTTAGTTGGGGAAGTCTTTACGGATGTCACCAGACGCAAGTTCAGCGCTACTCAAGCATGGCTACTTTGAAGATAGCCACGAAGTTGGTAAATACCTACAACACATTCTCTTTTATCCTTTATCCGCAAATCCTTGAGGAAAACCTAGAAAACAGATTTTCTTTTTTGACCACTTTGTTTTTATAAAGAATCTTGAACATGGTCAAGAAACATGGTCAAAACTCTTGATCATGGTGAATAGGGGCCTAATGTTTTGTCATCGAAACGTCCAACACTGTAAATTTAAATTTAAATTAAATGTAAACGTAATGCAAATGTAAATTAAATTTAAACTAGAAATGTAACTGGGAATGTACTTACGTAATGGAGAAATGTACCTATAATGTACCTGTGTACAAAGTGAAAGTGCAAGTGCAAAGTGTAACAATAGTAATGTACCTTATGTGACTAGTAATACAACCATTAACATGTAGGTAGTCATGGTAACTATAATGTCCATGGTCTATGTAAATTGTGTTTTCTTTAATCTATTTTCATACTTCTCTTCGTTTATGGGCTCATCGTCAGTCCTTCTGTTTTTTTTCTGACAATGTTGAAATTTTTTTGGATACGATTTTTTGTCCCAAGATCTCATGTGTTCTTTTGCGATGGGTATGGTATGGCATGGCACGCATTTCCTTTGGCATATTTTTCTTTTCTTTTTTGCTGTGCTCTTGGCCAAGCTGCGGGTAGACTGTTCTTTATGTTATAAACTTCCCAATGTTTTTTTATTCTCTCTTGGATCAATTCCATCCAAGTCTTCTTTCTTGCTAACTTATTTTTCCCTCTTTGTCAACTATATATCCAGGGCTCTCTTGCTGAACGTGCCAATGCTTGCTGCCACGATTAGCCTTTGTTGTTTGAGCGGCGTTGTAGCCTTCGCCAACTATGCCGACTGCGATCCATTCGCTGCTGGATACATCAAATCTCGAGATCAGATTTTGCCCTATTTCGTCATGGAACACCTTTCATTTTTGCCCGGACTATCAGGATTGTTTGTTGCCTGCTTGTTCAGCGGATCACTCAGGTGAGATGGTTTATCAAAGTCTAATAAATACGCGAATACCCGTCCTGACTCATAAGCTTCATACTCACTCATCGGACACAATAAATAATAAAACAGTACCTTATATGTCGAACACACCAAAGCTGAGGTTTCGTCCGTGGCAGAGGTGACTGGACTGCTCAAAGTGCATGCGGGAGCTCTGGGAGGGTGCGCTCCTGCCCGCCCTGAGGGTGAGGGAGCGCAGCTCCCACATGCCCTGAACCATTTGCGTTCCCACAATTGGAAAACTATGCAAAAGCGTTCCCACAGAGCTTCCAGGAGCCCTATGGGAAAATTTTCGTATCCTGTTCGACGGGTGAAGTGCCCACCCTGAAGGACGAACTGCCCTCCTCGATGGACGAAGTGCCCTGCAATTTTTGCTGGTGCCCTTTTTTGAGAAAGCGCTCCTACCCTTTTTTCTGGACACTTTGACCACCTGGACTTATCAGTTGATGACCACTGCTACCTCACCAATACCTTACCGACACATGTGCCTGGATTTCCTTCTTTAATTTCTCTTTCCAGTACCATTTCGTCTGGTCTGAACTCGTTGGCAGCAGTGACATGGGAGGACTTCCTAAAAAGGAACAAATCACTTGGTCAATTATCCGGCAAGAAACAACTGCTTGTCATTAAGTTGCTGGGTAAGTGATTACTTTCAACTTTGTAAAATTTGGAAATGATTTTTCGACACGCAGGGTGTTCGGAACCGACAGACCCGTGAGGTGTCGTCTGGGTTATCCACAAGTTGGGATGTGGATACGCATCGTCCTTTAACTTCGCCAGGAAGGACAATGCAGTCAGGGAAGGCAGTTCTTCCATCTTGACACTGCGATGTTGGATTATAGGGAACAAAAGTTTTTGCAGAGAGTGATAGAGTCAATGCGCAAGAAAAGATACGGAAAGAACTGAGATTTTGGGGAGAATGTATGCGGCTGCTACAGCATATGAGCAGGCCATGAAGGCTTTCGCCTGACCACAAAAGACAGTTCACAGTTTTTGTTAACCAATTTGGTGTAGGCAACCCTGCGCAAAGAAGACGCCACTTCCGATTGGAAACGTCGCCAGTTTGCTTCTTCCTGTGTGCGCAATCTTTGCTGATTTTTTCTGTGGAGAGGGTATATGCATCAGAAGTAACGGGCGGGTGATCCATTCTATAGAGGCATTCAGAATACCCTGGCCATTAGGGATTTTTGTCAGATTTTGAAGCACGGTGCAATGTTATTCCCCATCTAGTAAGCGCCGTTAAATGCATTCCTTCATGTAATGCGTTTTGCGGCTCATGCGAAATGGGGAATTACATTGCCCCGTTTACATAATTACATAATTTACTCCAGAGGAGCAGGTTTTGTCGAATTTATTCCCGTGGATGGAATGGATCACATTCTCTCTCCTTAGTATTTGATTCACGTTGCTACCTGTAAAAACGTATTTCAAATCAAAGTACTATGAAAAACACATCAGTGCATTCAAAATGCGTCAAGCCAGCATCCCCATCTCGAATTCCAATTTGGCTACACGTTTGTGACAGTTTGTGCCGCAAAATGTTTCGTTTGAACTTTCAAGGTTCTACTTTTGTGAAGGAAACGAACGGTTGTTGCTTGCGCTCCCAAACCAAAACGTTGCAATTTTCAGAATTTTTCCAGTCGTTCGTGGTTGATATTTGCTGATTTGCGCCGCAAAAAAATTCGTTTGCGTTTTCGTAGTTCTCCTTTTTTATGTAAAAATTTCTTTATTTCTTCACAGCTCTTGTCTATGGCGTCTTTTCGCTTGGCATGGCCTTCTTTGCTTCGACAATGGGAGCGGTCATAAGGACTTCGATTCTCCTCAATGGAGCAGTGCTTGGTCCTCTTCTGGGCGTTTTCGTCATGGGCGTTGCCTTACCATTCACAAACAAATACGTTAGTTTTACCCACAGCCTGGTATAGACTACAGTTAGGAATTCCCATGGTAATTTTGAAACGGGTGAGGGGCGGAGAAAAATTGGGAGAGAGCAAGCAAAATTGTTGCCTTTTGGTCGCGTCAGCGGACAAAATTCTTCAACGCGTGCGCATGAAGACTTCTTGGCATATTTCTGAAAGTTTTCATCCGATTTCAATATGTTCGAGGTTTTCAGAAAGGGGACAAATTAGGGCTTCTTTCCTGGTAAGCAGAAATCAAACCGTCTGCAAATTTTTGCACAGTCGCGCTGTGAAGCCGATTGAAGTTGTAAAATGAGGAGAGTTTTGACCGTGGGTTTGGCGACTCTTTGGCCCATAGCCCGACACTCGAACCAGCTAGGTGAGTGCCATCGCGGACTTTATTGTTGAGCATAAAATGCGTTTTAAGAACATACCAAACACTTTGATATTCGGTGTCGGGGTTCCCATAAACCACGAAAAAAACGGCCGGTACTTTTTCACGTGGAAAAAGTTCAATTTGGATTCACAATGCGATTGCGCGTATGTTTGCCAGCCGTTTCAAATTTTCTTCAGAGAAAATATAAAGCCTTTTTCGTCCTCTTTCCAATAACCCCAACCTTGTTCAAATCGGATGATAACTTTCCAAGATACAGAGAGAAATCCGCGAGTGAATGGATTCCAAAACCGTCGCTTTGGATTCCATGAAAGACAACAAAATGGCGGATTTGAGCCCACATTCCCGAATCGGTGTTTCCCATTTAAAATGCCAAACTGTTTTACATACACGGCTGTGGTTTTACCTATTCTTTTTTTGCTCAAGCATGCAGCACAAAGCGCCGCAAATCATATTGCACTCGTGTAATGCATGATAATATAGAGAAAATTGGCCACATTTTTGGAATTTCTTCTTTCATTTGCATTGTTCCCAGAAGACGTCTGCCGAATATTCACCTTTCGATGTGCCGCCTCTTTGTCATCCGATGACTTCTGTGGTTTCCATCCCTATAAAAAAGCAAGGACGCAAACTGTAAAAGTAAAATTTTTTGCGTCACATATTTCTTTGGTTTTTTATTTGAATTTCCAAGTTAGTCCACGTTTCTCGGCTTGAATAGGTGTAAGTAGACTATTGCTTTTCCTAGCATTAGTAGCATTCAAATAAAAATGTCGTTTTCCAAAGATTAATTTCTGAATATAAGAGAGCTAGCTTTGGATTGCTGCTGTGGTGACTACATATCGAGGTTGTATGGTGGTAAAATCTTTACTCCCACAAATCCTTGGTATAGATACGAATATCATGTTCGCTGTGTCGCATGAGGATTTACGAAGGGTTTTGATGCTCTGGACATGTGAACTGCCATGGTGTCTGTAGCAAGTTGGATCCTTGGCTCAGGAATAAGCTTATTCCTGAGCCAAGGTTGGATCCACCGAGAGGTCTGTCCGCCTAACATCAACGAGGTGGACAAGATCTGTCGCGAACACAAGCGGCTGGAAGGGGCAAGCAGAAGTGCCGGAACGAATTATTGATCTTCGCACTTTTTAATCGCCAAAAGTTTGCATCTATTTTCGGTGCAACCTGTGTCATTCGCCTGTTTCTGAAAAAACTTGAAGCTGCTTTTGCCTCTTTATCGAAAGCATAACACTTTGTCGTGCCGGGCACTTTGTCGACACGGATAGAATGTCTAGCGGGCAGATTGTCGCACGGACAGATCGTCGAAAGCGGACAGATTGTCGCAAAGGGTCAGATTTTCCAAGAAGTACAGACTGTAGCACAGTTGCAAAGAAAAAAATTGCGCTCGTATTTCTGATATTACATCTTTCGACATAACGAGAAATTTATGACAAAATGCCTAACGTAATCTAACCAATACCTAATTTAACCTGACCTTATTTGACCAAACCTAACCTAACCCAACCGACAGTCTGTCCTCTTGCGACGAACTATCTCTCCTTGCGACAATGTGTCCTTGGGAAAATCTGTCCGTGCCAACGAAGTGTCCGCTCGCGACAAAGTGTACGGCTCCTCTCACCATTGGGTCACTTTACCTGCCGCGTGCATGCTGTTAATTTAGCAATTGTTGTGGGCCGCATTCAACTTTCAACATTGAAATTCGCGAACTGAATGGCCAAAAACTTACAATAATTTTGTTTCATTTTTTCCTTCCCATTTTAGGGTGCCATTTTTGGAATGTTGGTTGGACATGCTATCACAATGTGGATCGCTTTTGGGTCACTCTTTGTAACTATTTATCGACCGACCTTGCCGACTTCAATTGAAGGCTGCAACTCAACTGCAACTCTTACGACACTGGCCCCGTATTTAAACGACTACACTACAATTGAAGATCTATTCGAGAATGCAACATCATTAATGACAGCTGCCCCATCAACTGTGAATATGCCTCCTAAATCCATCGATGAAATGTGAGTTCTCTTTATTACATCCACGTTGTTCAATGTGTGAGGGCTCATTTTCATATAGAGATATTCACTCTTTCGTTGTGATTCTCCATGCATGAATGCAATCTTGCAGAGAATATGAACAGGCTCTCCAAAAGTCTCCGCACACACAGGAGAAGCTCCAACAATCGCTAATTCGGGGTCCAATAAAAACAATTGAATTTGCGCCAGCTTAACACATTTCAGAAATGTCATGCTTTTAGTAGCGCACAGGCCATGTGTTCGCATTGGCTCCTGACTTAAAACCGAGCTCCTTGGGGCAAAGGCTCTTGATCGCCTGAAGGTATATGTTCAGAATGTTACACTTGTTGTCGAGCATTTTTGGACATGTCCTACGATCTTTGCTTATAATTGAGGCTAACTAAAGAGGCTCTATTAAATTATGAAAAGGTTACCCTTCAATATCTACGTTGCTAATAAAAGGAAGGTACCCATAGTGAAAAGGGAGGTATACCTATAGTGAAATCCGGGTCTTTCTGAGACCTGGTTGCAAAGCCAACTGTGAACTGAGCCTCGCATATTTGAACATTATCACATCGTACGCATGTCCGGCTTTTCGGCTAATTTGATTGATGTGTTTTTTGTGTTCGTTGGATAATTTTACGGTATTTTACTTGCCCGCAGTCCATCAAAAAGTCTTAGCTGTTTCGATCGTGAATATGACTCAGTTTCTGCTTGTTTCTTTCGTCATTCCAGCAAAACTACTTTGTGGAATATTTTGTGAAAAAAAATAAATAGATTCTCTGTACCACAGGATGCTCGGAAAGTAAATTTACAATTGGACTTAGGAGTCAGTGAGTCGCTTGTTTTGTTTGTCGGTTGTTCTCTTGTTTTGTCTGGAATTCGTTCAGAAAACAGGTTGTTCAAACATTTTAAACTGAACACGGAAAGCTACAAAATTAACGTTCCAACTAAGTACATGCCATCCGCCATCGATTCCATGACATCCAATAAAAACATACTCGAACTTTTCCGTTGTTTAACCGCTCTGGTGTGCCATATTCTCACCAACACGTGCAATCTAAAGCTGTTCCACTGTGTGTTTCCATGTCAGCACACTTTCAAGATCCAAAGGACCGGATTTCTCATGAAGGAAGCATCACCAAATAGAAGCAAATTTGATGAAAAACCCTGTGAAACAGCAAGCCCACTTGTAAAATTCTTTCTGGATACATACTTGTATATGCTAACATTGTCATTTGTTTAACTGTTCTCTGGTGTTTCGTACCTTACAGGGAATGGCCAGAGAAGATCTACGCGATCTCGACGATGTGGTACACTGCAATAGGAAGTGTGATAACAGTTGTGACTGGAATTCTTGTTAGCTTGGTCACAGGTAAGATTATGACGTTTGTTGAAGTGGCATATCCATATACCATCTTGCAAAGACCCAAAAATTCAACTGAAGTGTGTTTAAAGTTGGAAAAATTCTACCCAGCTTCATACAATAATTTGCCACCTAGTAGTCCGCGTGGGCAGCACTATGAGCAGGGCAGGTGAGGTCAGGTTGAGTTAGCTTTAGGAAGGATTCAGGCGATGAACCCACGTGATTGGTCAGAAAATTGCTTATGACAGACAGGGTCGAATTTAAAATCCGGTGCGTTTAGATAATCGCTGCCTGATGTTTCAAGAAAAGAACACTTTAATTCTTGAAAATCGGCAATAAATTGTTGCGAAAATGGACATCGTTCGATTTCAGCCATAAGCTTTTTCAAGTCAATTTTACGAATTTTTAAACCCTCTCCCCTTTCCCCTGTCCCGAACATAGGGGCCATCTAATTTCAACAGGGCTTGGTGCAACTTCACGCCTCACACGAGTGTCATGATGTTTTGCGGCGCATGCCGTCATTGATTCTAAATGGCGCCTGAGTTAATAAGAAACTCCTTCGAAGACTTTTGATGAGGAGTGTCGTGTTGTGAAAAGAATGCTCTCTCAAAACGGGCACAAATAGGGCAGAATTAACGCTTGACCCAATTTTATAATTCTGGTACTCAGTGAAAGTGCCAGCAAGTGCCAAAGTGAGATCGTCCTGATCGGTTTCTGATTCCTGATGTGTGTTGAAGCTTTCAGCTCCTTCTTTCTCGAAATGGCAAAATGGAAATGTGTGATGTATACCTACCACTTTTTTCCAGGCAAAGAGCCTGCACCTGCAATCAGAAAATCATGAGAAACCAAATTGCAAATGGAATTGAAAGTGTAAAAAACGAACGTCACCATGCATTACTTTATTTCCTTGCAGGACCAACGCCACGAAAACAGTCTGACTCCCGTTATATCGTCAGTGGCATAGCAAAGTGCCTTGGAATAAGCGAAGGTCGAAATGGTGAAGACGAGGATGACGATAAAGTCATTTGCAACAACAACCAGGACAAAAAGAGCCCTGATGGATCTCATCATGTGATAACAAATGGTGACGCAGGACTGTACAACCATGCGTTTGTGATGTCGAATGAAAGCTTGGCAGCCGAATCCACACCCAGGTCAAGAAGTGCTCTTCCATGCGTTGCAGGCGACGGACCTCAAGATGTACGACAATATGATACAAGATTTTAGGGGGCGCATAATGAATGGGCACCAATGTGCTCACGTCAGAGGTGCCGAGGAAGGGTGTTTACATCGTGGCTGCAGGATGATGTGGCAGTCTGGATCGCGACCAAAAATGCTCTTTTCGAACCAAAGCAGGAAAAAGAGTGGAATGAGAAACAAAATCGAGTCAAGAAAAAAGAAGCTTGCATTTGAATGCTGTCAATCAGCGCTGCTTGATGCACGTTGCTTCTCAGTCAAACAATGAGTGTCCACCGGTGAATGAAATAACTGCAATCCCTCGTTTTCGACCCCACTTTGTTTGTTTGTTGAAAATCCAAGGAGAGTCGAAGCCATTCCAGACAACCAGGTATTCAGGTATTCTACATCCAGTGTTTACATCACGCTTCGTACTGTTTAAACAGTTATTGAATTTGCCAGTTCCCGAGTTCTGTCGCAAATCCTTGTTGGCATTCCAGCGATTCTTTTACCAGCTGCAATGGGTCAGAAGGGATAAATTATCACAGAAACAACCTGACTGTGTAACCCAATTGTGCAATCAAAATACTTTTCTTTCGTTTGCCCAGAAGGACGTGGACTCGGAAGCCGCGAACTACGGAAAACTGGGATGGTGAAATCTTATCATGTGTGACCTTTGTCAATGATCTCTTGATCATCTGGATACATCTGCACCATTCCGTTTATAACCCTTGCAGGTTTACACTGGGAATGCTAAAACAGTCAGAATCCGGGGAAAAATGTAAAAGCACAAGGCCTCCTTTTAGTCATGACAGCAAATCGAGGTGATATGGTTTCCCGGCGCTCGCTGCATTTTCTTTCTTTCAAAACTCGAAAACCGGTTGAATCTGTACAAGGAAAATTGCCCAAGGAGCGATAGCTGACGAATGTTTGACTTAAATGCTTTTAAGCATGCTCGGTCTCCATCTTGAAGTGGAATACGGCGTGGAGTTGACTGACCTGTTTGGATAGAGAACACTGCTGAGATGCAGTTTTACAAAGAGGAGAGCGAAGTCGGTCTCTTTGGTTCACGAAATGTTTTTGGGTATGGTTGATCAAAACCACATTCAAACAGAATCCATTCACTTGGAGCTCCGAGTGACCCTCCATCAGATCAGAAGCTGCAATTTGTGCAGCAACGTATGATGTGTGTAGCATAAGCAATATATTTTGCAGGCGCAATAAAGAACTCAAACCCGGGTCCAGAATTGCAAAAACACGCGCTGACGTGTGCAATGCTCACAACAACGCTCTCTCGCGCGCAAACAGACTGCAAATGGACGGATGGTGCCCCAGCCCTGTCTCCTTTTAGATTGAAGCTTACTCTATAAAGAACAACGTTGATACTGTTTATCAGAGCTTTTGTATTTTTTTGATTGAAACATAAAGTAAAAAAATCTGAGGAATCATGAAGGTTGCGTTGAGTTTTACTTTATCAGGTATACGAGTATTGATGCATGGAAAAATCTTCTGGACGATATACTGCCAGACCATCCGATCTAGTTTCTAATGTTGATGAAGAAGAACGCACTTCTAATCACTCCTTTGGTTACTGTTAATCTTTCCAACAAGAAGCGTTTATATTTATTTTTGTTTGCGTTCAAAAAACGAAAAAAGGGAATGTTCCTTTCAGGCACAACTGATCTAAAAGCGCTGTCTAGTCATCTCTTGCTTGGTTTTCAAAATTATTTGAATCCAACTCAGACTCAAATGCGTTCATGGGAAAACTTTTCAGGTCTTGCTGAGGATGCAAAGTTCGCTTTCCTTCCGAGAAGGGTGATTGTGAATTCTCAGCGACCGTCGATTAACGCTCTAAGTTAGCCCCAATCAAGGTAAATAATGATCAATAGAGCAGTGCTCTTGAATCTTTTCTCTCATCATTTTCCCGCAATGTAAACAAGCCTGTTATATCTTTTCTCTCATCATTTTCCCGCAATGCAAACAAGCCTGTTATATCTTTTCTCTCATCATTTTCCCGCAATGCAAACAGCCTTTTATATCTTTTCTCTCATCATTTTCCCGCAATGCAAACAAGCCTTTTATATCTTTTCTCTCATCATTTTCCCGCAATGCAAACAAGCCTTTTATATCTTTTCTCTCATCATTTTCCCGCAATGCAAACAAGCCTTTTATATCTTTTCTCTCATCATTTTCCCGCAATGCAAACAAGCCTTTTATATCTTTTCTCTCATCATTTTCCCGCAATGCAAACAAGCCTTTTATATCTTTTCTCTCATCATTTTCCCGCAATGCAAACAAGCCTTTTATATCTTTTCTCTCATCATTTTCCCGCAATGCAAACAAGCCTTTTATATCTTTTCTCTCATCATTTTCCCGCAATGCAAACAAGCCTTTTATATCTTTTCTCTCATCATTTTCCCGCAATGCAAACAAGCCTTTTATATCTTTTCTCTCATCATTTTCCCGCAGTGCAAACAAGCCTTTTATATCTTTTCTCTCATCATTTTCCCGCAATGCAAACAAGCCTTTTATATCTTTTCTCTCATCATTTTCCCGCAATGCAAACAAGCCTTTTATATCTTTTCTCTCATCATTTTCCCGCAATGCAAACAAGCCTTTTATATCTTTTCTCTCATCATTTTCCCGCAGTGCAAACAAGCCTTTTATATCTTTTCTCTCATCATTTTCCCGCAATGCAAACAAGCCTTTTATATCTTTTCTCTCATCATTTTCCCGCAATGCAAACAAGCCTTTTATATCTTTTCTCTCATCATTTTCCCGCAATGCAAACAAGCCTTTTATATCTTTTCTCTCATCATTTTCCCGCAATGCAAACAAGCCTTTTATATCTTTTCTCTCATCATTTTCCCGCAATGCAAACAAGCCTTTTATATCTTTTCTCTCATCATTTTCTCGAAATGCAACGAAGCCTTTTATATCTTTTCTCTCATCATTTTCTCGAAATGCAACGAAGCCTTTTGGGGAAATCTTGAAATACAATGCCTCGAAGGTCTCCGGGAAGAATGTCCATCATTTTCTCTATTCATCGGGCTTGGGCCCGTCCTTTCTTGTGACGGGTGTGGATGAGAAAGCCAACTTGCTGAACGATACTTTTGCTAAGGTTTTCGTCAATGGCGATGCTCCATGTCTCTTTGTTGGATCACGTTTTAGCTTCTCTTTTGCCCCTGTTGTCAATGAAAGAACGATAATGTTTGATGCTATAATGATGCTGTTTGACGACGTTTGATGGACGTTTAAATGAAGATGATATCCCAACGGTTGCCTCGCAAGTTCCAGCAAACGACCGCCCTGTTGCCAGCAAACGACCTTGCTGACAGCAAACGTCCGCCCTGTCAGCCGTCTGGACACCTGCTCCAAAATACCAGATTTTATTATCCCCAATATAATTTTTAGTCCGGTTCGAATGAGTTTTGGTCCGAATGGCGTTTGGTCCGAATGGTTATACGTTCAAATGGTTTTTTCGATAGAATAGTTTTAAGATCCGCGAATTGGTTTTAGTGCGAATTTTCGTACTAAACGACATTTCGATTGAAAGACATTCGAACCAGGTACGTTCCCCGTCTGTCTGTCTGTCAGGGGTGGTGAAGTGGATTGCACATTGACGTGTTTGGCACATTGACGTGTTTGGCACATTGACGTGTTTGGTAATCCGTTTTGGAACGAAGGTTCCATTGTTGTGTCGAATTTGTAAACCGTCCAGTGGGGCCGAAGGGCCCACAAGTCAAGATAAATTATTGGAACTCTCAGCGCAGCGTGAGGGATCTTTCTTATTTTAGCTTGTAAGAACGATCATGGAGTATGCACTCACTGCATGGGATCCCTGGCTTGCACACCATGTGAATCTGTTGGAGATGATACAGCGTTGGAATTTCTGCAAAAAAAGTTTTTCTGCAAAAAGAATTTCTGCAAAAAATTTCTGAAATAAAGGAGGGGAGTCATGCGCTGCCATGGTCTTTTCCAAGCGCATGTACCTATAACTGATGGGTGACGTAGCTTTGGGTAAGTTGCTTCCAATGATTGAAGCTCCACGCTATTTTAACGGAATGGTCACGTGTTTTCAAATTGCTCGATGTGGAACCTTCAAAAATGCAGCAAATATTTCATTTTTAGGACGTACCATTGCTGGCTGGAACGCCCCTCCTGGCTAGACGTTCAAGGGTCCTCTGAGCATAGCTCTCTCTAAATTAGGTTGACAAATGGAGATTGATTTGCTTGCTTTTTAGAATGCTTTCATTGCATAGGTAGCAGTTTCATATAAAATTATGTTTTTGTCCGAACATTGAGAGGAGATATCCGTAACTCCTAAAATGAACATAATTTCGATTCTGACTTCAGATGTATTGACGTTCACAAAGCAACATCTGTAGTTTTCCGGAACATATAATTTCATGGGACGAAGGCTTAGAGACTGCGTATAATGGTGCACCTATTAGCCCTATGATATTTCCCAATCCCTGTTGAAAGATTCCGTCACTTTCCTTGGCATCAACAACAATGATGCAAAAAGCGAGACGTTGGAAAGTTTTCATTTTCTTCGATTTTCTGGTTTTCAGACTTTTCTCACGTTAATCCCACGCTCGCAGATGGCTTCTCCCACAGGACTCTATTTTTAACCTGCTTTAACTTTCAGTGGCGGCGCAGAGTAGTAGCTGTTGGTCTAAATTTCTACTTGGAAAGCCAGAAAGAAGTCGGCGAAAGAACATCCTCTGCATTTCGCCCAAAATCTGTCAAAATAATTGACGTCGTTATATGAAAATGAAAGACGTCACTTTCAAATTCGAATACGGGACTTGGTTACGCATACCATACAGACTGCCGATCCTAAAACACTTCCGAGTGTGTGAATCGATTATCGATTTTTCCTCGAAAAATAACAAAAAAATAAAATGTGAAAAATCGTCATGCGAAGAAGCTTGAGGCGTTTCTGCAAAACTCACCGACCACGAATCTGCTGACGTCAAAACTTTAAGCAGTTCCATACTTGTGAAGAGATATAGGCATTCGAACTACCCTGTAGAAAAAGACATGTGGAGAAAGCGTAATCGACGCAAACCTGCCTTCTCGATTTTACAGCGTTGTTTTTCTATTAACACAGTTTGACATTTCAAAAGCAGGGCTATTCTTGCTGTAGAGGCAGCCCGAATACAATACGCTCATCTTTCTTTCCAATTGTTGACAGCTAGGCGTTTCGCTGCCGAATACCACATACTCATCTTCACAGCTAGACAGCTGGGAATTCTGCTGATCCACAAAAAGCAAACTGTAGCTGCGAAAGAAGGATTAGCACGAGCGTATGTGCGGATTTACAGTCCTTGTCTGGTTCTATCACGTTTCGGATTGACCATCGTGAAAGGCAAGCGTTTCGGAGCTGACCTTGTGCAAGTTTCCATCGACAAGTTGGCTTTCACAATTCTCCAGTTTTTGGTCTCCAGGCCAGAAAACAGCGTGTTCGTACTCAGTGACTTTAGTTGCTGCCTGTTGGCATTGGCCTCAAACCCTTAAAGCGATTTCGGCAGAGGCTTGAAGCAAGTTTCGTTTGAATGATGCACTGTCATTTTTTGCATTTTTGATGTTGTTCGTTGCCCTTTCGGACCAGCGTCTTCGATCATTTTTGTAACAACCACATTTGGGACCCATAATATGAATGCACGAATTGTTTCGAGAATTCGCTCGAAACAGGAAAAATCTTCAGCAGATGTGTATGGGGATATCCCTGACCGATGTACAGGGATATTGCCTCTGGGCCTTCTAGGAGCTCATGCAAACAACTAGAAAAAGCATACAGTCCGCTATCTCATCATTGCTCTGCACTTCGTCCAAAAATTGAAAACATGCAAAAGGTTGTTGGACAAATTTATTGCAAATTTATGGAAAAAATTTCAAACATCATTCTTCACAGAGCTGGGTTTACAGGCAGATTTGACAAAATATCGTCCTGCTGCTGTGAAATGTCCACATGTGATGCCTATTGGCCAATTGGAGAGCCTTGGCAACTATAGAAAATGAAAAAAAAAAACAAACCTGAAAGCCCGTCTGTTTCAGATATCGCAAGAAGCAGTGCTTGTCTTTCAAATTTTTCGGTCATTCTCTGATCAAATGGACAAGCGGTTTATTTGGCAGAAATAAACCACGGTTTATTTTTGCACTTTCGAATCCGGAAAGTGAAATTTTTGGATTTTTTCAGATTATTCGAAACCGGAAACTTCGAAGGTTGGAAAGTTGCAAACGAGATGACATTCATACAGAAAATGTTGTAACGAGGACAGGGCTTCTTGAAGGAATTCCTACAAATTAATATCACTGAACGAGTCCGAAGAGCAGTAGAAAAGAACCGCTTTGCTTTAAATTTTTCATTTCAGACAAGTCTTTCAACACTAGGAAAATTAATCGTTAGTTGTGAAACGCGATTTTTAAATACTGACAGGTTCAGTTACTGCTACGTATATACAGGCCCAATTCTTATCTTCGAATTCGGTGCTGGAAGGCTTTGATTGTAATGCTGCTATTTGGAGCTATTCCATTTTTTCTGGACATTCTGGACGTTTTCCCGTCATTCTCCCAATCTGCAAGCCATTAACAGATGAAACATCAAGATAAAAAAACATCGGAGAGAAGGGTCCAATGGAAAATTACTTCGGTGAAAATTTCGCCCAATTGTGACATGGTTTTCTGCAGTGAACGTAATGCAATGCAACCAAACTTGAAAATCGAACTTTTCGCACCGATCTTTCCACCGAAGTCGTTTTCCACCGGACCCATCCTTCTCTCCGCCGTTAGAAACTTTTGGTTTGCTCAACAGAATACGAATAAATCCACACATTTGCGGCACACTTTAAAGGGCTTAAACTTTTAGGAGTCAACACTTTGGGGAAAATGAAACGTCTGAAATCGAACTTTCCAGATTCGAACCTTTGCGATACCAATCGGGTTCATCATCCTCCGTCCCATCCGAAGCATGCACCTGATGTTGTGAAGCCGCCGAGAGTCGACGTCTTCGTCTGCAATCTCCTCGCTCTTTCAGCTTATTTGCGATTGGTGGCAAATACTTGTTTGTGTTTTGGCGGCGTGGCATCATAAAAAGCTCTTACAGCTCGCTTTCTCCTCTCACTGGATTTGATCGTGCAGCAAAATCTTCCTTTTTACGCGGTTCATAATGATCTGCGACCATCAAGCTTTTTTCTATTTTAAACTTTGTTTCTCGTTTTGATTGAAGTCTGTCGAAAATGTTCTTATAACGTCACTCTTATTGCACAGAGTGGTCTTGAAATAGCATAATTAGATTGTTAATGAAATTGTGACCAAAGAATTAGATTTCGTCGCTGCAAATGACCGTTGAGTCTGGGAAAACAATTCGCAAAAAAACTGTCGAATTTAACGAATTGAATTTTGTTCTTTCACAGTCGAAAAACTAGTGTCGTCACATTTTTTTTCGTCCAACCCGACTTGTTGAAACACCATGTTCTGAAAGAGCATTTGGAAAAGAAAGCTTTTTTATTTTAGTTGGGTCACAACAGACTGGCTTTTTTAGTTTTTTTTTGCTTGGCTCTGTGTGATTGCAAGCTTTCTAATTGTGCTCTCGAAAACCCAGATTCGACGTCGAGAAAAATACGTCCGTTTCGAGTTTTCAGCGGCGCGGCTGCGGATACCTGTGCTCGGAACAAGGTTTTCGGAGGTTCATATGCCAAATTCCACTTCCTGTTTAAGCAGATTCGCTAAAAAGTAATTTCATCTTTTGCGACATACCGCAACGGTGGAAATGAAACCTCGGTGCAATCGTTAACTGAGGAAATTCTTTATTCTCGTCAGAACTCGCTTTCCATCGTGTTCTCTCGGTGCACTTTTAGGCGCATTTTCGATATGTTCGACTTCGAAAAGTCTGATTTTTAGCGTTGAAATGGAAATGCCTGCATGCACTTTTTTAGATTTACAATTAAGAAAAGTCTGGATTATTTTCCTTTTTCAATCATTTCTAGCGTTTTACGAGCATGTGCGGTTATTCTGATTTTTTAATTATCAATGTTCTGAAATCACATTAATTTTAAGTTGTGAAAATTATAGGAGTCGTGTACTCGTTTACGGCCTGTTGGTAGGCCGTGATAAGTTATCACCCTGCAGTGGTTTGGCTAAGAATGGTGAGCTTTAATTAGTGAAATCCATTATTTAATTGCACGCAGCTGTTCACCTCTCCTTCGATCCTCTCTTGACCTTTAAATGTTTTCGGTGGTTTTGGAACCGAACCGACAATAGATTGGACAAATGTGCACTCACAAGTTTGCATAAATGGAAGATGAACAACTGGTCAAGCAAGCCTCACCTGGAACCAATTCGCCTTCAGAACATATGACGATTGCCAATTTTTTCAGACCTTGGTAA
>JASGXE010005251.1:0-24349 GCA_030068105.1 Sinentomon sp. SZTP_YWyxl
GAGCATATTCTCTCATTGCCCCTTGAAGTTGTTAAAAAATTGCTTTGGAGTACCTAGGTACTGTTATGTTTTTTTAGTCACTGTGCTCACTATGCCCACTTTTAGGTGTCTCCCGAACACCATTACACAGAGTTTGGAGCATGAATCACTAGTCTTTGTCATTGCTCATTGTTGAGAAATTTTCAATGGTGACTCAGCTAGTGATTCATGATTGAGGCAGGTGAAAGATGCAATGAGTATGAACAATGGATATACAGTGGAATCGACCCGGGTGGGTCCTAGAATAATTTCAGTGCGTTGATTTATGGCTGGGGCATAATTCAACCAGCACTGCTGACACATTGCCCCAACCCTTGTTTATTTCTTCCAATTTTGATATTTTCATTTTGGATGAACGCATATTAATGGTGTTTTGTTATTTTCTTTCCCAAACTTGTGGTTGTGGTGCTTCATGCAACACTCCCTCATTTTATCTAGCTTATTTTTAGGTGTTTACTTTGTGATGCCGATTTTAAAATAACTGGCACTGGCATTTTTGTTGCTGGTAATTTCCAATCAGGACTGAATTCTCATTTATTCAAATCTTTCTGATGGATTTATTTCTGCTTTTGCTGGTCGTCGAGGAGTTTTGTCGATTACATCTATTTGATGATGGATTTATTCCTGCTTCTGCTGGATGAGAGTGTCGCATGTTGACTGAGCACTGCAACCGTAAGTTTGGTTTTTGCCTCACTACCATGGTATTTGTAAATTGAATTAAATTAAAATTAATTAAATTAGAATTAGAATTAGTCTCTTTTGTGCATATAAAACAACGAATTTTCTAAACCTTCATGATGTTGTGATGCAAAGATTGCAAGACCAGTTTGTTCAAACATGGTGGGCATCCATGTCGAAAAGTAGAAGGGGTCAACTCTATACCAAACTTCACTTGGGCTTCAGACCTGGCACTTTTTTACAAAGTTCTCTGTCAGATGGGCTCAAGGTGGCTCTGATTCGTTTCATGGAAGGGGGGCTTTTACCGGTGGATAAGAAGTGGGGTTCAGAGTCATCTGTGGAGAGAGCCATTTGCCCATTATGCCCTTTAAATGAAGTTGGTAATGAGATTCATTATGTCTTCAGATGTCCACATTTTGCTGGCATGAGAGGCAGAGTGCTGGACCATGGACATATTCAACTAGCAGGAGAGGGAGAACTTTTAGCCCTTCTGTGGACAACAAATGAAGTGATCCTGGGCAAAGTTGCTGGGATGATGAGTTCCATTTTGAAAGTACTTAGGGGGTGCACTAGGCCCAATGAGCCCACTCACTAAATTGGTACCTAGGTACCTATCAAGTGCCATCTATTGTCAGCACTAAGTATGACATGTAGGTATCCATGGATCCAATATCCTAATTCAAACCGTGGTGGGTCCATTTGTGTTGATTTTTAATATGTAATACCTGCCTGTTGTTTTTCTCAGATGCCAATTGTTGCTTTCTTTCAAAATTAGAGAACCGAGAGGTGGTGTCTCGGAAAAATTTGTGTGATCTAATTTAAAATCGAAATTGAATTTGGGATAATTATTATTGCATAGGTACATGAGTTTATCTAACTTTTGTAATTGAATAATCGATTGTGTAAATAGTCTGTTGTTTCAAATGGGTACCTATTCCATTTTGGCCACAGAATTCAAATTGAAATGATTTGTGAGAAACCAGTAAAAAACAATTTTTCATAGTGAGAAAGTATCCTGTGGAGGAATAGGTGACGAGCAATGCTCGGGACATTGCAGGGGTTTTTGACACAAAAGAGAAACTGAGCTTTCTTTCAAAATCAGAGAACCGAGAGGTGATGTCTCGGAACAATTTGTGTGATAAGATATATCCTAGGTAGGCCAGCCTAATCTAATATCGAAATTGAATTTGGATGAATTTACGGTGGCCCTGAACCGCCACAAATGTACGCAAATTATAAACCGTATACGATAATTATAAACCGTATACGATAATTATAAACCGTATACGATAATTATAAACCGTATACGATAATTATAAACCGTATACGATAATTATAAACCGTATACGATAATTATAAACCGTATACGATTATTATAAACCGTATACGATAATTATAAACCGTATACGATAATTATAAACCGTATACGAGAATTATAAACCGTATACGATAATTATAAACCGTATACGATAATTATAAACCGTATACGATAATTGTGCGACAATAGCAATGTGAAGGAAAACATCCCTCCCACACCCGTGCTGCGTTGCCTTCCTCTCTGTCCTGCTGGCTGTGTTTGTGTAATGGCAGAGCGGCGGCGTTGAACAGGAAGGAACCACACGCCCAGTCAGCGCTCACAGCTGCCAGAATGCCAACCCTGCCCCCAAGGCCATGCGCCACAAAACGACGTGTGTGCAACTGGCTGCCCAAGTGGTTTGCTTTTTCCATGGTTGTTGATCACTGAATCAGGCAAGAATGTTTTACTTTTCCGTTCACAGAAGTCTTTTCACCTCCAGCCTCTTTCCAAGATCTTCAGAGATCGTTGTTTCACATTCAGCATGTCTTCCTACGGTTTCTGCCTTCTGGAAAGGGCACTCAACCGCAAACAAATTTAGAAAGAAATCGAAACTGGTTTTGGATTTCTTGGAGACTGCGCTTGCATTTTCAAACCTTGTTTGTTCCCAGAAAACGAGGAGCCCGTGTTGTCCAGGAGCATCATCGGCTCATTGTCTTTTCCTCTGTGGGTTTTTCAGGGCGAAACGAGAGCGCATTGCTGTTGAACCGAGTTCAACATGAGCTCATTGCTTTTCAACTGAGTTTGCATTTAAGCAGTGCTTAAATTGAGGGGGGCGCAGGGGTGCAACGCCCCCTAGTCATTTGCCAGGGGAAACGTCGCCCCCATGATGTGTAATTCATCGTTCCCCCAAACTGCAATTTGGCTGCACATTATCAATGTTAATTTTGTGGGAGGGTTTTCAGACAGTTTTAATGGTTTCGTGAGTGCCACCCAATTAAAGTGTGCAATTCTTGTTACGTAAAATCTTCATTCACGAGATTGTATGCCAAGGTACTCTCGGTTTACAGCACATAAGCAGAAATCTGCATCATAAAATGGCATTAAAATAGGTAAGAGCCGAATGCTCTGTATGCCATTTTGCTGCTTGCTAAAAATATTTTGTAACAGTTCCAGAGACCTGACCACCGCCGCCGACACCGCACACGCAGTCTCCGCCGCCTCACAATTTTGGCCCGCCGCCTGGGGCTATTTTAACCTTTATCTTTTTTACTTTTTCACGATTTTCATAATTTAGGTTAGGTTAATAGGTCCGCTTTTTATGTCAGGTGAATAATTTATAGTGGTTGTGAATTCTGCAGCAGTCAATCAGCGGAATGTCAATCAGCGGAAAGTCAATCAGCGGAATGCTTTGATGCCGGTGTTCCATATCTTGTTCCACGAGAAATCATCACAAACGAAACGCCACAACTGATTCAGCACATGATGACTTCACTTCTCTTTGGTCTTCAATGAATCACATTCAAAGCACGTGCTGTTGTGTGCCCCTTTCGACAATGCCGTCGTCCTGGATCAACTGAACTGCAGAAGATCATCCAACCAAGCAAGTGAACAGCAAAGGAAGACACCCACACATGAGACACAATAAACCATTGGACTGTGGCCGCTAGATCAAGGATCGAGAGAGTCATACCGGGCGATGACGGAGAGGTGAGGCTGTGGAGGGAGGTGGAGGGAGGGAGGGAGGGGGAGGGAGGTGGAGGGAGGGAGAGGGAGGGAGGGGAGAGGAAGGAGGGAGGGCCTGAACCGCCGCAAATGTGCGCAAATTATAAACCATATACGAAAATGACAAAACTGTATACGATAATTATAAACCGTATACGATAATTATAAACCGTATACGATAATTATAAACCGTATACGATAATTATAAACCGTATACGATAATTATAAACCGTATACGATAATTATAAACCGTATACGATAATTATAAACCGTATACGATAATTATAAACCGTATACGATAATTATAAACCGTATACGAGAATTATAAACCGTATACGATAATTATAAACCGTATACGAGAAAAAATGCCCGTGTATTTCAAATGGAGGAAAATAAGAATAACAAGTGGCGGTTCAGGGCCACCGTATGAATTACATACGATACTTGTTTATTTAAATTTTGTAATTGAACAATCGGCAGTGTAAATAGTCTGTTGTTTCAAATGGGTATTCCATCATTTTGGCCAAGAAATCAAATTGAAATGATTTGTGAGCTAAACCAGTTATAAAAAAAAATATTTCATGGTGAAAAAGTCTACTATGGAGGAATATGTGAAGAGCAATGCTCGGGACTTTGCAGGGGGTTTTTGGAAAGAAAAACAAAAGAGGCTCTTATTACATTTCTCCAAAATTTGGGGCTGAGTTTGAGCTAAAGCCAAGGGTATGTTTAGATAAGTTAAAGGCAAGTTCAAATTTTGACTTTGGGACGCTGCCTTCACACAAGGTTTGAATTTCTGATGTCGCTCAATCACATCCTCTATGTAGACTCACTTTAAACCAAAAAACATGATTCGAGGTGCTATCCCTGGTCGAGCAGCTTTTGCCAGAATTTGACCAGGTAGGTGGGGTGAAATCTCAGCACGGATTCAGATGTGTAAATAAAATAGGTACCTTCCCACCTACCTTTAAGCTGTGAGGAAGATGGGCAGATTTTTCGTTGTATGCCTTTTCGTGAAGCAAAACGAAAGGGAGTTTTTCAAGCCCTGGGTTTTTTTTAATCATCTGGTTGTGCTATGAGTACTGTGTAGCATTTGCAGAGCTGGAGTAGAAAGGGTAATAGGCTGTTAATTCAGCCTGGAATGCCCATCCTTTGATGGACACGAGGCATATGGATTCGTGGAGGTGGAGATAGGTAGGTAGATACCTAGGTACCTTGCACTGGTAACAACCAGCTAGATAGGTAATCAGTCGGCACAGGGTGATCGATCCTTTTTTCCAAAAGCTAGGTCCTTTTTGGCACTGTGCATACACTTGCCTACTGAGGTAGGTAACCAAGGTACCGACATACTGAGTCTAATACATTGCTAATGGCCATACCTTTTATTCTTTCCCATTCTATGAGGTACCTACTTTCGTTTCTCCAATGGTGTGAAATTTTTTGTGCTGCAATGTTCTGTGTTTCTGAATTTCTGAGCTGAACCACAATAACTAAATATGGGATGATGTCTATGCATCACTAAATTTGAGGACCAATATCTCCGGATTTTTGGCTGGTGAGTTGCCGCTCATTTATAACCTAGGTAACAATTTCTTTGATTCTTTATTGTTTCCGTCCACGTGTCCATACATTATGTCCTTTGTGTCTATCATTGGTAAATAAAATAGAATTTACGCATGCTCCACTTTTTTGTTAGGCTGATGCAATTGCCGAGGTGTCACCCTTCACGCCAAGTCTTGGACTTACTCTGGAAATGGGGTGCTACAGGGCACCTACCGAACAGTTGGCTGATGTCAGTCAATTGGACTCTAAAGAGGCTGGGCCTCGAAGGAATAGTTGATGTGCACCATGATAAGTATGGGGTTGAGGAAGCCAGGCATCATATGGCGCTTGCGCTGGAAAGAGTTGGGGATCAATTTGTTCAGGTCTAGGCCAGCTCCTACGAGAAGAGTAGACGGGGGGCGGTCTATGCTCAGATACGAGGAGTATTCGGTGAGGGCAGAATCTTGGAGGCGAACATCCCTGATAGGTTGATTATGCCTATCATTCATTTTATATGTGGGGGTCACCTCCCAGTAGATTGGAAGGGATCAAAGACGGAAGATTCTGAAGTAAGCAGAGGGATATGTCCACTCTGCAGCATGGACAGGGTGAGGGATGAGGTTCATTACTTATATGATTGCTCTCATTTTGCTGCAGAGCGCAGTCGCTCCCTGCCTTCTGTCTTGAAATGGGCCAGGAGTGACTGGTCAAAGGTTTTTGCATCACTGGTGTTAAGTCCTCAAACTCTCAACCTAAGAAAACTTGCAAACTTTGTGGCCAAGGTTCTGATGTCGCTCAAACAGAGCAGGTAGGTAGGTAGGCTGCATAGAAGTCATCTGGGCCCAGGCCTGGCATGAGACTGTAGGACAGGGGTTTGGGCATGAGATTTCTAGGTTGGAGGGTTTCTTGCTTCTTGTACAATGGGGATGGTGGGTAGTAGGTCGCAGTCGGCCTGTATCCCTTCCAATATGACAATGGTATGGGGCATTCATTGGGGCAGGCAGTAGGTGCCTATATCCAATTATCCATTTTGTGTTGGTGTTTTTTCTCTTATCTCTGTATTGTGCCAAGCGAGCTTGGCAGGAACTGGGGCACCAAATCAAGGGTTGATGTTGAATCAACTACCATCAACAAATAGAGATGTCCAGGCTATGGGCCAATAAGTGTAAATTGGAAATTTAGTTAAACTAGATGGTAGGTAATCACTAATGAGCAATATTCAAATCCATGGAACCTACCTTCTTTCCATTTTTTTGCATGCAATAAGGTGTCTTTACATCATTGGATATTGCCTTTATTATGGTGCTTTGTGTTCACTGGTTCAAAATTGCCCCTTGTGTTCACTGGTTCAAAATTGCCCCTACAAATGTGGGGGATACCATGGAAATATCATGATGGACGGCGGTGGATAACCTGATGGATGATGGTATGTAATTTTTCCCACTTATGTATGTACCTACCTATGCCTGTCTGAATGTTTGTGCCATGCCATTGTATGTTGGTAAAATAAAAACAGAAAACAGAACAGAACAGACTGCATGACAGGGCTGTGCGAATCGGCTTTCGAATCGAATCCCGAAGGTTCGAATCTCGAATCGAATCCGAATCAGTTGTCCAATTTCGAAGCGAATCGTCACGAATCGAATCCTTTTCTTCAAATCTCCAATCTCGATTCGAATCCCACCACATGTCTCGAATCGAATCCTTTCGATTCGAATCTGGCCAGATTCGCGATTTTCGAATCGAATCCTCGAATCGAATCACGATTCATGCGGTCCCACAGGACAGTAAACGTGAATTTTATTGAAGGCATTGCTCAGTGACACTTGTAAGCACTGTTTGGTTCCATGTTGTGGCATACCTACGGAACTGTGGATCAATTTGGAAATTTTGAAAGATTCGAGATTCGATTCGAATATTTTTCGAATCATCGCAAAATACCGAATCGAATCATTTCGAATCGAATCCTCTACCTCGAATCTCGAATCCTGGTTTGAATCTTGCCATATTTTTCGAATCTCATCTTTTCGAATCGAATCTGGCAAGATTCGCAATTTTCGAATCGAATCAAGATTCGCCCAGCCCTACAGTGCATGATCGCAGATGGAAAATTGCAGATGGAAAATTGCAGAAAGTCGCAGATTTTTTATTTTTATTTTAAACTGGGGACGGAGTCCCCCCGCCGTCGAGTTCGTTGAACATAAGTCCAGTCATTTTTAAAAGTAAAAAAAAAGACTGATGCCGAGGAAAGGCGCACAAAACATCCAGTGCATCAAAGCACGATGTCAACAAATAAGGTCATGTTTCATTTTGTCAGAAAGGGAGTGAATTAGATTAATTGGTGTCAACCTCTCCATTATGGCATTGGAAAATTCAATTTTCGCCGGAAAAAGATTAGGTTGATTGGTAGGCGAATCAAGTTATTGGACAACACGACAAGTGGCATGCAAAACAAGTCAAAAAATGGAACAAAACAAATGGAATAAAAGAATGGAAATAAAACGAACCTTGGCAGCAGTTCACATCTTGTAAAATTTATGCAGTGGCAGGGTCCCGAAAAGTTCAAAATGAACAGGCTCCAAGCAGGTGTCAAATATTGTCAAAAACAAAATTCAGTGGCCGAGCCAAATTCCAACATGGTCAAATAGTGCAGGTAAACCAGAATGCATGTACCCTAACAGTGATTTCAGTAAAAAATGAAGAAGAAAAAAGGGGGGAGCGAATAAGCAAATTGCAAAAAATCCCTCTCTAAACCTACAACATGCTTAACTTAGATGGGGGGGGTAAGGTCAGCAAAAATCTGGGCTGATCGGTGAAGCAACTACCTACCTACATCTGAATTAAGTTCTCCAATTTCGCCCGAACAACTAACTATATTGAATTTTTCCTCGGGAAAGTGGAGAACATCTTCTGGGAGGCAAAGCTGATTCCACAGAAAAATGCTGCGCTGGAAAAATGAATGCCTGTCAATGTTTTTCAACAGTGTAGGTGGAACAAATGACAGGAACTTGCTTGCTCTGGTGGGGTTGTTCTGTGTGAGAATCCATGGTCCGTCACCCCGTCCACCATCTTTTAGGATACAGTGCCTAAACATTGAGAGGCTATGCAAAATTCTTCGCTTCTCAAGTGAATCCCAACCAAGGTCATTTAACCGGTCAAGCCCGAGCGCCGTGCATTTACGTCCGCAAAAAAAAACAAACCGCGTACGAGCGACGTAGATAAACGTCAAGACCGCTGTTGAAGGCGCCTTTTTACGCGATCGCGCGACATCTGCCGCCCGCCGAAATTTGAATTTTCGGGCGGTTGAAAGACGCGCGATTCAGCCGACGCTTGTTTCACGTGAATTGTTGCATTCATTCAGAAATGGCGTTGCATTGAAATTTCCTGTTTTTTTTCAGTTTTTGCTCAATTTTGATGCGGTTTGAAGCGTTTTGTGGGTATCTTGGCCGTTTTTTTTTTGTGCGGAGGTGTTTTTTGTTGAAAACATTAAATTACAGGCGATTTTAATGACACAGAGCAGAAATCTGGCTTGAGTGGGCGGGAAATGCATGCATTTCCGATTTTTCCGTTTTTCGAAAATCCTTGCAGATATTATTAATTCCGTCAGGGGCGACATTCCGTGTTTCCGAAACGCGCTGAAAAACATTTTAAGACCAGAATTCGCAATTTCGGGCTTGACCCGTTAAGGGACGTAGGTAACACTTGCATCAAAGCAAAAGTTACCGGAAACAAATCTCGTGGCCCTTCTCTGCACAGCCTCAATTGCATCAACATAGCATTTTTGAAAAGGTGACCAAGATGTGGTAGAATACTCCAACAAAGACCTGTCAGTAGAGAAGTACAAAATAGTTTTAACTTTTCTTGAAGCATAGCTGTAGTTCCTTATTAGGAACTTCAGTTGGTTTGATGCTCTTTGCACAATATTTCTAACGTGTGGCACCCAACTCAATTCATAATTAAATAGGAGTCCCAAATACTTGATAGTATCTGGCCTGTCCAGGGTCCTAGGTCCTACCTTGTAATCATACAAAGCAGGTGATCTGGAGGTTGAAAAGGACATGACAGACGTTTTCCGAGGCATGTATACCCATGCAGTTGGTATGGCACCACTCCGAAATGGAGTCAACATCAGTCTGCAGCGTGATGAAGTCCTCCGCGGAAGACACAGCTCTATATATGACTATGTCATCCGCGAAGAGTCTGATACAAGACTTCGCCACAGAAGCAATGTCGTTAATATAGATAAGGAAAAGTAAGGGGCCGCACACAGACCCTTGTGGGATGCCACTTGTTACAGGGAGAATATCAGACATCTCCCCATTTAGTAAAACCCTAAAATGGCGATCAGTAACAAAATTTGAGATCCACAAGAACAAATTTTCAGGGATTCTCAGTGAAACTAATTTCTTGAGAAGAATAGAGATAGAGACGCGATCAAAGGCTTTAGTCATATCTATAAATACAGCATCAATTTGCGTAGACTTCCCCAATGCCACTGAGATCTCATGGATAAAGCCAGTTAGCTGACTTTCACAAGAATATTTTGATCGAAAGCCATGTTGGCCATGGAAGAAAAAGTTTTGACCCTCAAGCAGGCGGTACAGGTAGCCAGCAACAATTTTCTCCATCAACTTTGCACAAGAGCTTATTAGGCCTAAATGACTCTATAGACATTGCCAAACCTCCTTTAGGAAGTGGCTTTAACTATGCTCTGCTTCCAGTCGACCGGGATAAAGTTTGTGGCTAATGATAGAGAAAATTATGTCATCAGATATTTTGAAAACACATCCCCATGGTTCTTTAAAAATACCATGTAGGTATGTGGTCAATGAGATCAAAAGAGGAGTTGTTACAGGATTTTATTGCATAAAGCACAGAGCCATCAGGCAACAAATCAGCATCCCTCATGAAATTTGAGGGGTGCTGATTGCATGTTGATGCCAGATCAGGAACGGAAGCAGCACTCATATTTTTACTAACTTTTAGTGCAAAGGAAGACGGATCATTTGCCCCTGCACCGCTGACCATGGTCACCGGTGCAGAGGTTTTGCTGCGATGAAATCTCCAAAATTGTTTTGTGGAGATTCCTCAATTCCTCAATTTCTTGTTGTTGACTGAGAGACAACCAAACAGGTAGCTTTTTATAACACAACGCAATGAATGAAAATAATAAGATTAACGTTTTCGATGCAGCTGCAACAACTGCCTCCTGCGCCAGCATGCCCTTCTTGAACCACCAATTGTCTGCGAGTATCGGTGACCCTTTCCAAGACCCCTTGATCTCTTACTGACAGACGTCAGGCCACGGAGTTCTCTGTGCTTGTGTACAGGCTTGCAAATCCATTGCGTACGTGGGTTACGACGAATAGCCTTGTGGAATGGATCAACCAAAATAACTTCGTAGTATTTGTAAGTTCCATCTTGAGCAACCCAGTATGAATTCAGGACACGTAATCCACCACATTGTCGACCAACTCTCTCCTCAGCAACAGCCTGTAGCTTCCTACGTGGCTTCAGTTTGTTAACACCATGGCTCTTGGGCTTTCCATAGGTGCACCCCTTTGGAACTGGACGTTTTCTTCCACCCCTCCTTACTCGAACACGGTAGATCACAAAACCTTGCTTGGCTTTGTAACCCAAGTGCCTGGCTTTATCGGGTCTTGTTGGACGAGGAGCACGGTGCACTCTGTTCAGCTGACGATACTGCCAGCATCTAATTCTTAAGATGTATCTCATAACATCACTTTGCTTCTTACGATACAGCTCTTGGATGTATTTATAAGCACCCATAGTCAAACAGATAAGTTACTATCAAAGTTGCAACCTAGGTAGGGACCTCAAAGAAACAATCGTTTTTCCATAACATCATTCACAGCCAAGGCTTGAACAAATTTTCTCTCTTTGGAGTGCAGCTCCTGCTGATAGTCCCGTAAGGCAGAAGCATACTGGGAAAGTACGCCTGCCTCAGAAGAACATTGTTGGAAAAGCTGTTGGATATGCAAATACTTTTTACGGAGGTCAGGCGTAAACCACAATGGGAAGGTGAAGCCGGAACAATTAATTACCCTTTTCTTTGGGACAAATTTTTCAATCACAAAGCAGCACAGGGTTTTAAATTCGTCCCAAAGCTCATCTAAACTGCTACCAGCAAGTTCAGATTTTGGGCAGTGAAATATCAAGTCAATTGTGGACCCCCCACCATCAGGGATTAGGGGATCCCTTGGCCGGGTAATAAAATTGACCACTTGCTTAAGAGAAAGCCTATCGACTAGCCTTTGTAGCCCATCAGGGAGGAGCTCTGTATCCGAAGCTGGGGCATTGATATTGAAATCGCCCAATAGGAACACTGGCAGATTACAACCAGGATGGGCATGCATCAAAGGAAGAATGGAGTTCAGGATTTCAGAGGAAATCCCAGTGAAGCAATCGAGGGAAAGATTAGGTGGTCTATACAGCATTATGATAATGGTTGGAGGAAATGATGATTCCAAAGCTATTATGATTAATTCATAAACCCTGCTGCTGTGGATGAGCACCGGCCGGAGATAACGACGCACGCCAAGGAGGACACCCCCACCAAGCCTGGATCGATCCCTGCGGAACACAGCATAACTGCTTGGGAGAATATCAACCTCGGATCATGACTCATCCAGCCAGGTCTCAGCAACAGCAATACAGTCCAAATTAGCGGAGTCAAAAATTGGATGAAGAGCCCGACGTTTGGGAAGCAAACTTCGGATATTGAGCAGCAATATAGTCAATTTAAATCTTAATCGACTGAAAGAATTGTCGACTTCAGGAGAAGGTGAGTGTGTCGGGGAGAAAAATGGCAAGCTTAAGCCCAAACCATGGGTTAAGCTAAAAAAGAATTGATTGATTGCACTAATCCAGCAGCCACCTTGGCAGCACCACTTTTGGAAACTTTTGGAAACACCACAATCTAACGAATAAAATAAACTGATGACTCGAAAATGTACAGATACCTAACTACAGATAACATGGGTATGCCTACGACTGAATTTGGGGACACAGGGCCACAAACTGTGCGTAGAACCGCTTTGTGATATTTGCCAACTTTTTTATGAGTGGAGCAGTCAGCAGATCATCTTTGCCGACGTTCTCTTTCCAAAAAAAGTTGAAAGGCCAAATCAAATGGTTCGTCTCGTTGTTTGATGTTTCTGGGGGTTGTCGATTGTTACAAACGTTTTGGTGTATTGCGTGCCGAAATGTGTAGCAATGTCGCAGGGGCTCCGGGCTTGTCCTGTGCTTTTTTCTGTCGAAGAGGTCGAGAAAGATCGCTAGAGGTGAAAATGACGTCTCCCTTTGTTCAGGGAAAATAGAGCGACACATCATTTTTTCACTTGGAAAAAAAGAAACCCTGAAATCAGTGGCTTCGCGTGAGGAATGGCGGGACCCTCCCATGAACTGCAATTGCACGGGGTCCCAAAATTACTAGTTTGTCAATAAAACGAGATTGATTATTTGAAAAAAGTGCCTTTAACAACACGGCACCGTTAGCATACACCCCCCGCCTCCTACCAATAATTTCATGATCCCAAATAAATTCATTTCGTCACATTAACAAACCATATTCCGTTACAACAGTATGTCGAACACACAGAGACTGAGGTTTTCTCCGCGGCAGCAGTGGCTGGACTCATCAGTTGATGACCACTGCTACCTCACCAATACCTCAGCCACAACAAGCACAAAGAACTTACGTGGGTACCAACATTCCTCCGTCCACGGGTACCAATGCGTTGACGCTCTTCTTTTGTATTTCTTCTTTCTTCTTCCTCATTTTCTCTTTTTCTTCTTTTGCTTTCCATCTTCATATTATGTTCGCCATGAATTACGCATCTGCACTGTGTCATCCATTGTGGAAGAGCCCCTCTTGCAATGTGTCCATTTCCTGAGCCAAATCCAAATGAATCAATTTTGTGTGCTCCAGGACAAAAATTTTTCTGTTGTGGTTTTATTTTTATTTTTTTTTTACTGTGAAATGAGAAATCATAAGAAAAAATGAAATGTGCACAAACATTGTTGTAGGCCCATTTCAACTTTTTCGGAGATGTCTCTCCCTCCAGTTTTCACCGACAGAAAGGCTTTGGTTTGGCAGTTTGAATATCCCAGGCAAAACGCTGATAAAGTTCCCGATTTCAACTGGTTCGATTACTTGGATGTGTTCATTCTCATTCCCTCCTAAACCTGCTCCTCCCGTTACCTGGAATTTGAACACGGCATACCACAATCTTTGGTAACAGCGAGATTTAAAATGCAAGTATGATTCATGAAACATCACGCACTGAAATTTCCATTGCCACAGAAGTCACTGCACGCAGGGCTGGGAAGGCACATCACCTGAGAAGGTTGCGGCAAACATGGGCCACTTGCGAAGTTGTTTTCTTCATAACAGGTGCTCGCGGGATCATGTGACTCTGTGGGTTCTGGTGTGCCAGTGCCCAGGGAAGGTCGGACTATTAGCTGCACTTTTGAAAAAAATGCCGCAACGGCAAGTTGTCTCATTTTGTCGGGCGAATGGTCATCGCCAGGGATGGGTAAATTGGAAATTGGAGATGTAGGTATTACATACAGGGTAGCCCAAAAGTCTTTGGCCATAGGAAAAATGAAAATTTGCTGTTTTTGTCATATTTTGTTATCTGAAACTCTTTCTAGCTCTAACCATGGATGTTGAGACTTTAAACGGAAAATTTAGCACATAATAAATTGGTGACTTCCGTTGTGGGAGCTAGAAAAAGTCATAAATCACAAAATATCATAAAAACAGATAATTTAATTTTTTGAAGTGGCCAACGACCTTGGGCATCCCTGAATATGCACATGTTGTTCTGATTCAGTCTCGTTATCCGTGGTTTGAGTTAGAAAAGGTTTCAGATCGCACAATTTTACAAAAACAGAAAGTTACGTTTTTCCTATGGCCAAAGACTTTTGGGCTACCCTGTATATGGGACGCAGGTATTATACCTACTGATGCATAATACGGAAGGTACCTACCTATAAAACATATGAAACCAAAAAAGACACATTGCACGTAGTTTTGTCGTTATTTTGAGGACAGCTCAATGCAAGTGAGCAAGCAGGCCTAAATCAAAAGAGAAAACACAGCAACAAGATAGGCTAGGTCTTTATCAGTTGCAAAAAGAACACAGGTAGCTGGATGCCTAGATGGATACCAAACGACAATTATTGGACAGGACTGACTATTGCTGCAGCCTTTCCCACGTGAAAGAACTGCGATGAGCAGTTACAACTCCTTACAACAACAGTTACAACTCCTTTTTGCCATTGGAATGGTGTTATTTTGTGGTCATTGTGTTATTTGAACTTAATACAAGGTCAGAAAAGAGCAGAAACCAGCAAACAAATTCCTGAATAGCATGAGTTGATTCTGAATCGAAAAAATATCTTTCCTTTTGAATTGGCCAATTTTTAATTAAATTGTACGCGTGAAAAATGATTTATCAATTGCTGTGGACAGGTACCTACTTGATCGAGCCTGAACGTTTCGACAACTAATTTTCGGCAACAATAGGATTTGATCTATACAGGATGGCCAACCCAAGACATAGGTACTGCCCTTTTCGTTGTTAATGTGAGTACAGTTTTTTGGCATAGGTATTCAATTTGTTGTGCACACTGAAAATGGTGAAAATTAATTAGATCAGCACAGAAACGAAATATGAAATTTCAACCGCCGTTTGAGGTTTCTTTACCTACCATTTTAGTCAATTGAATGGCAATTCCAGCAAAAATGCAGGATTTTCCATGAACCATGAAAATTGCCACGAAATACCTCCATTTTTCCCATGCCTCACTTTTCTTGTTGTTACATGCGAAAAAAGCACCCACCTACCTGCCTACAAAAGCATAAAATCAGTTAAAATGGCTGATTTTGCTTTTGGCCTAGCCTATTTCTGTCTGTATTCTCTTGCCTACCAGGATCTTTTTCTCTTGTTTTGTATCAGGTTGGTTGGTTTCTGCCTAGTTTTTAAATCTGAAGTCACAATGAGTAGGTTTTTTGCAACTGCATCTGATTCTGAATCAGAAAGTGGATCTGATGATGGAGGATTAGCACCTCAAAGACCAGCCCCAGTTCAGTCGGCATTTACGGTTAGTGGCTTGGCTTTGTCTAATTGTGCCCTTCTTGGTGTATGCCTATGCCTAGAGTAGAAGGCCTATGTGGCCTACAATTGGCTGTCTTGTACTGTTAGGTACGTGGATCAGCCATCAGGCCTAGATTAGGACCAAATGGGCCATATGACTGGTTCCTAGAAGCAGGGCTTTATATTGTTGAATTTTGTGTGTTCATCTTAGTCACCTTCGTTGGTTTTCATCTGAAAGATAGAAGCTGTTGATTTTTGGGCGGGTTGCTTTCAAAGTTGTTAATTTTGACGAGGGAATGGGATTTTCAGCCCGTGAGCAGGATTTTTTACAGCACTGTTCCATTTGGAACGATGTCTTTTTTTCTATTCGAATTAGGGCCTATGGGCGAATGCTGTTTTTTCGTCACAAAGACCAGGTCAGATTTGGTCGTTTTTGATAAAAAGGGAGGCGAGAAAATTTTTGTGTGGCTTTCTCCAAAAATGTAGGCCCAGTGCAATTTGATTTTCTTTCTGAGGGGTGAAATTTTACACAAATAAATTTAAAAAAAAAATTTCCCCGTTATTTTTGTTTTTTCTTATTCTTGTTTTTCTTTCATGACAATCGATACATTTGATGGCCGGTGGGCATTTGTCAAGGTCAGATTTTCCCTTCAAAGTTTTGTATTTTTAGATTGGCATTACCTGCATAAGGAAAACAGAAAGCAGATTGGTGCGTACATCTGGAGTGTTTCTTCGTCTTTCTTTTGGAAGTGGCTGCATTAGAATGGTGATCAGAGTTCTGCTGAGGAGGGAGTCCAGTTATTGCCTGCTGCTGATATCACCAATATTACGTTTCCATTTTGCCTATTTTAGTTCAGCGATGAAGAAGAAGAAACAAAACGTGTTGTCAGATCGGTCAAAGAGAAGCGTTACGAAGATCTAACAAACTTCATAAAGCAAATCAAAAATCACAAAAAGATCAAAGACATGAGCAGCATGCTAACAAGTAAGTGGGTTTGAGCCAGATGAACGTTTTGATCAGGCGTCTTTTGACCAATCTACTCCGCATTCACGTGCCGGTGTTAGAACGGCTGGCTACAACGTTATGCCAGACACTTTGACTGTTCTGACCCAACCCAACCGCAACCCACCGCATCGATTTCAAAAGACACTGTAAAACAAACCAGCCTTTCTGAGCAACAAAAAAAAAATAATTCCGATCAATAGGTAAAGTCTACTAAACCACAAGAAAAATTCCGAAATCCATTGTTTTGTCAGGAACACGTTTCATGGAAACAGGAATAATTGGCAGTGACACGCAACAATCAGGCACATTCACAACAAACTCAAATCAATTCATCAAAAACGGATATCCCCACAATCATTTTCACCGATATCCTGTGTGCATGCTTTTGTCACATGCGCCCTCCCGCTGTCTTTGCTCCAGCTGGAACTTGGAAGTGATGGTCTCATTTAGCCCTCGAGTCAAACAAACTCACTCTTTTATTATCACCACATTGACTGACCAACAAATTTGCTGACTCTCCTTACATGTTTCCTTGACACTTGAAATTGATTGTAAGATTATTTAAGTTTGTTGGCTGGCTATTGAATAAGTTGAATTGTGATGGTTGGCTCTTTTTGTATTCTGTTTGTTGTTTGTGCCTGTTTTCCCAGCTGCTCGCATCCAGTTGATATTGGCGATGATGGGGCCAAGGGAAACACACACACACACACACACACACATACATCTCCAAATTCTCTCCCCTACCCCGTCTTTTTTATTTTTTTTTGTACTGCGAATAAGTCAAGGTGAAAAAATGAAATTTCACTTCATTTGACCGAATGAACTTATGACGAATCGCAAGATTCATCATTAAATTGGACATCAATTAACTTCCAATAGTTGTCCAGTTGGCCACTTTCCTATTTTCATTAGGCTACGATATTATTTGTCCTCCTGGGGCTTGCATTATCTCGCTTCTGGGGCCGCTTTGTCCTAAGACTTTTGTGGTCACAGGAACAAAAATGCTTCCATTCATTCAAGTACCTGCATTGGATCATGGGAGTCTTCATTGCTTATATATAACTGTACCATTGCATTGTGCCGCAGGGCACAGCTTGTGACAAGTTCCAATCCAATGGCAGACACATAATTCCAATCCAGAAGGTAGGTATAGATATCTATCCAATGCCTGGCATTTGTTAATCATATCACACATCTCCTGACTCCTTCATTTCGTTTTGTTCGATTTTCCACTAGCATTTGAGGATTTGACACGTGCTCATATGAAAGCTTTGCCAATTATAACGAAGGAGGAGAAGGGAGTTACTCCTCGATTCTACATAAAATGTTTGATTGAACTGGAGGACTTCATCAACGAACTCTGGGATGACAGGGATGGCAGGTGAGTTTGTCCTACGTGTCTACGTCTTACTTCCTACCTTCTTTCTTAACCCATCGAGCCCGGAATATTTCACTTGTGAACACAATAACAAAGCCGGATAGATCAATTTTATTTCTTTCACCAAAGCCGGAATTTAATTTTCGGGAAAATATATACGCATGATTTTTGCACCTTCATTGGCGATAACTGCCAATCTTTCAGCCAGAATTGAAAAAAAATCAACAATTCCCCTTGAAAAATAACGCAGAATTCAAATAATGCAAGAATTCAATGACGCCAATTTTCATAAAAATCGCCGCGTCGCCAGGTATTCTCCGATCGCGATGAAACAAAAACCAAAATAAACGCTGAAGTGTCGTCTGCCTGAACTAATAAAATCGAATTCACTCCCACAGCCGGAATTTGTCTGAAAATTGCGGCAAATGAAGTGGAAATGGAAACGGACGAGGTCCATTCTTCAGCGTTGGTGATGGAATTGAAAAAGCGTGTTTCGGCCACTTGGTGCGATCTCCGCGCCCGGACGAGGTGCGTGCTTCGGGCTCAATGGGTTAAGAGGCAGAGCTTCAAGGAGAAAGTTTTGTCATGGTGCCGATCCAAAGTCGCCACCAAAAAGGGCATTGCTTGAATGATTGCAAAATTAAAAAAATAACATCTCGGATGAGTCGATAAGAAAACAGACTTATTTTTTAGCCCCCCTTTTGCTTCCGAAGTTGAAAAATCTTCTTCTGGAGTAAGTTCTTCCTAATTTGGGAGCTGATTTGAACCCCCCTTCCTTCCTATTTGCTGTTAACAGGAAGAACATGTCGAAAACGAACTCCAAATCTCTGTCGACTCTGCGTCAGAAACTTCGCAAGTACAACAAGGACTTTGAGAAGGAGATTACCTTCTGCCGAGAGAACCCTGATGAATTGAAGGACAAGGATGATGAACAGGACAGTGAAGATGAAGACAGCGACAACAAGGTCGGAGGTCGTGGAAGTGATTCGGATGCGGGTGATTCCGACGAGGACGAACAGGAGCTGGCCGCCGGGATAAAAACTGCAAACGCATTCAAGAAGGTTGAGCACAAGAAGAAAGAGAAAGTTAAATTTCTGAAGGTGCGCTTATTTTGAATTGACTTGCGTTTGATTTCCTCCAATTTTTTCTGATTACCTATGCTTGTTGTTCCCCTTAACCAATCTTCCAAAATGTTCCATTTATTTCTTTCTGTAAAAAACACTGCTGCCAGGATAGCTTTGTTGCTGCTTGGGTTTCCGCACAATATTTTACACTTCGGTCAGTGATCACTTTGTCCCACATTTTGCACAGTGAGCACTTTCTTACTCACATCGATCAATGATCACTTTGTTCGTTCCAACTTCGGTCAGTGGTCACGCTTCTGTCTTTGGTTGATCACTTTGTTCCACACTTCGGTCAGCGATTATTCACAAACAGCACCTTCCTAGTGTTCATTCAATTACCTAAGATTGGAATTCAACTTTGGCATTCTGCAACAGTTTAGGTCGGCCGTTTTTTTTCTTTTTCACTAAGGATACACATTTTCACTCTGTTTGTTTGGATAAAGTGCATTGGACATTGCCTTCTTGCTGTCAGATTCAGGGTTGTCTGACATTTCATGCTTTTTGGGTGACAAATTTTGGATCGGGGACATTTTCATGCCATTTCGGAATTTCAGATCTGGCATTTTAATATTTCACTTTGTATTTGTCGTATTGAGGTGTCCAGTCTTTCGCATAAGCTTCTCCCTTCTCAATTAGGACTTTTTTTTTACAATATCTACAAGTTCAGATTATGGCATTTTCATGCCATTAGGATGCCAGACTTGGCACCTAAATGGCATGGGAGTTATCATTCTGTCAACATTGAGATTTGCATTATTTTTTTTTTTATTTCTATTCAGATTTTGTAGGACATTTTCATGGAATTGAGATGCCATGTTTTGTGTCTCGATGCCATATCAGCCATCATTCTGCCCACATTTTATATCTGCATTGGTTGTTTTCGACACCAAATCAGCCATCATTCTGCCCACATTTTAGTTCTGCATTGGTTGTTTTCGACACCGAATCAGCCATCATTCTGCCTGCATTTTAGATCTGCATTGGTTGTTTTTGACACCAAATCAGCCATCATTCTGCCCGCATTTTAGATCTGCATTGGTTGTTTTTGACATCAAGTCAGCCATCATGCTGCCCGCATTTTAGATCTACATTGGTTGCTTTCGACACAAAATCAGCCATCATGCTGCCCGCATTTTAGATCTACATTGGTTGCTTTCGACACAAAATCAGCCATCATTTAGCCCGCATTTTAGGTCTGCATTGGTTGTTTTCGACACCAAATTCGCCATTATTCTGCCCTCATTTTAGATCTGCATTGGTTGTTTTCAACACAATATCAGCCATCATTCTGCCCGCATTTTAGATCTGCATTGGTTGTTTTTGACACCAAATCAGCCATCATGCTGCCTGCATTTTAGATCTACATTGGTTGCTTTCGACACAAAATCAGCCATCATGCTGCCTGCATTTTAGATCTGCATTGCTTATTTTCAACACTATCAGCCATCATTCTGCCTGCATTTTAGATCTGCATTGGTTGTTTTTTTTTATTTTTAGTACCTACGATTTCTGCCCTTTTCATGACATCAATGTGCAGTTGTCAGTTGAGTGGTTCTTCGACAATTTGGACTCAACCGTCCTTCATTTTTGCCACACTTACCTATCAAATTTGCATCGTACCTGTTTTAGGAAGAGTCACGGAAAGAGGGCGACGGGACTGAGAGCAGCGAGGACAGCATCGACTGGGGAAGCGACAGTGAGAGTGAATCGTCGAGCACAGACGACGACACAAAGTACACCAGCCTGAGAGAGAAGTTCTTGAAGAAGGCAACCGACAAAGAGGAAGAGAAAGAGACAAAGAAAGAGAAGAAGGAGAAGAGAGAGAAGGAGAGGAAGCAGAGGAAGAAGGATGATGATGATCTGATGGGTGTCGGATGGGAAACCGTCAAGGGAGGAGCCATGAGCAGCATGGTTAGTCTTAGTATTAGTTGTCCATTGCTTTCAGGTTATTTGTTCATTTTGGATTTGAGAGGCAGTTTGTGTAATTCAAGCTGTTTTTCCTTTGAGGTGGTAAGGATTTCTACAAAATTGCCAGGAATGGCCTGTACCTAGGTGGAGGCAGCCGTCCATTATTCAGGTGGATGGGGTCCGGTTGACACCTCCTTGAGAATATGTTGGCCTGTACCTGCTCTTTTAATCAGTTTCAGTCTACACCCTGAAGGGGTAACAGCTTTCCTGTACATTTTTGCCATATGTCTTCCTAACTATTCAACTGGACATGTGTTCATCTGGGTTAGACAAACAAGAGTCATCTGACAAAAATCTTGTTCATTGTACAGGCACCTCAACTGAGACATAACAAATAGGCTGTTAACCATTCGTAAACAATGAAAATGGCAACGTTCCGCTCTCCGCAGATGTGGGAGTTCTTCCCGCCCTCAGATGTGCATCGGCCTCAGATGTGCATCGGCTTTGTGCTTGAAACAGCCGTGCATCTTCGCGGACAACACACCACCATTTACAACATTTGCAAGCGGTCCTATTTGCTTAATATGTCGCCTCTTTCGCGAAATACAATTTTGTTCTGATGCATCAAGAAACATAGAGCTTCCATGTGAAAGATTTAGCACAGCATTGTTTTTTCTCCTCAGTTTGCACAATCAGGTGGCTTTGGCTTGGCACCACTTCATGTTTGATTGCACATTCACCCTCTGAAGTGCCTAAGACACTGCCATTTACATTGTCTTTCTTAGGAACGACCAAAAATGTTCAGCAAAGATGCTGAGATAAACATCGAGTCGGTCATCAAGAAACTGAACGAGATCATGGCCGTCCGTGGCAAGAAGGGGACGGACAGGATGGACCAGATTGAACTGTTGCTCGAACTGAACGGCATCGTTCAGGCAAACAACTTGGGTCCTGCCATGATTGTCAAGATCGAACTGGCCATCATATCGGCAATTTTTGATTCCACCCCGAAGATCACCGACGCCATGAAGCCGGAGCTGTGGGAGAAGTTAGCTTGTAGAAATTAAATTGGTACCTACCTAGGTCTTCCAGAGAGCCCTGGGGGGTGGGGTGGGGCGGGGGTGAGAGAACCAAACTGTCACAACCTGCTAGTTGGCATCTAAGTTTTCATTCATTGCCACTACAGTAAATGACTACAGGGAAAAGACATTTTTGAGCCGGTTTTCGTTCGTAATTTACAAGAATAAATTTGCTACGTTTCGGTCCCACACATGTGGACCTTTCTCAAGCGGTGTTGGTACCACCGCTTGAGTTGGTATGTCTTTTCCTTGTGATTCTGACGTTAGTGATGCACGTGCTGAAATAGTAAATGACTAGCTCCTTGAGTAGGTATGAGGTGTTTGGAAGTGGGAAAGACTTTACACAGAACCACTCTTTCACGGCGAAAATTTTACATAACGACTCGGTACTACTGTCAATTACTGCCTCGGAAGAACTGTCATATTCGATGTCATACTTTATGCCATTTCTTAATGAAGAGGCTCACTCAATGTTGAATTGTATTTCTCTACTTATCTTTTGAATTTCCAATTTGCATTGGGTTGCTGGTACCCAGGCAAATCAACCCTGAAGTTCGAAAAATAGCAGAACGCAACAGCCCTCATGCATCTTTGATCTCGCACTTCATAGTTGCAGTGAATGCATGCAGTCAGTATGCATTTTCTTCACTTGGTGGTGGGTGCATCATTCTTTTCCATGTCCAAGTTCCTGCACTTCTCTATTTAGATTCAGATCAGTCTAAAATTGAACAGCTCTCTGGACCAATGTCTTTTATTTTCTTTCTAGACTTTTGTTCTACGCACTGGATATTCTGAAGATGATAAAAGAGATAGAGATTGCTATCGGTGAACACATTGTTGAAGAGACAGAAGTGTTCGACAAGCAACCATATCGTGTTCGAGGCTGCCTTCTGACTGCCGTTGAGAGATTGGACGAGGAGTTCACGAAAATGTTGAAAGAGTGTGATGCACATAGCAATGAATATGTTGACAGGTTGGTGGCTCGGTTATTTCTATTGTGAAAATAAACTCATTTCAATCGAATTTGGGCACTTTTTGTTATGCATGGAGTCGGAGGATATTTCCAGATGGACCCTCATGTGAGAGATGAGGGCACTGCAGATTGAAAGATGGGAACTTCGGGGTTCAGAGCATTGTTTGACTTGAGATACTTGCGCTCATATTCCCCATTGCAACTCACCCTCAGGTGCAACTCATCACCAATTCAACAGAGAGATGCACATTTTGCAACAATGGAAAAGGAATCAGCGTTGTAAATAGAAATGAAATTTTCCCAACTCAAATCTATCCATTGAATTGGCTATAGAGTTGAACCTGAGGGTGAGTTGCAATGGGGAATGCGGCCGTTGGTCTTTCTGGGCAAGTTTGACATGTTCCTGTCCAAAGCAGTGGAACGTGATTCGCAATGCCAGGGCAGCAGGGCCCCGATCGAAGAACGATCGTACCGCAATCTGTCCTGTGGTCGGAAGCATGGTGGTGCTTGGTTACGCAATGTGAACGAGATTCAGCTGCTGCAAAAGAGGACAATTTCGGATCCTGTCGGATTAAAATGATGATGTTGTATGTGGGATGTTTATGAAATTAGACCAAAACGATTGAAAAATTAGAGACCTCTACTACCTCTAGTCCCTGTCACCTCGTAATTTCTCAATCGTTTTGGTCATTAACTAACAGCCTTGTTCATCTTACTGAACAGGCTTGGAGCAACGGTACCTAACCACATTCTTCTTCATAATTGCGAAACGGGATGTTTCCGACAGTTACTTGGTCATTTTCCAACTGAACTTTGATTCCTAATGCGAACTGCCAGTGCTGATCGCATCACCAGCATTGAGGCAAAGTGAAATTGGACAAAAAAGTGAACTTTCATCAATGGTGCAGTGTGCAAGCATGGGCATGAAAAGGAGACGTAACAACTCGCCACGGCATAAATTCTGACTAAGCTTCAAACCTAATGCTCTAAGCATTCTCAATACTGACCAGGTTGATTTGCTGGAGCATCTGCTAATCATAATTCATCAGTTAGACTTATTTCCTGAGTTTCATTTTTTTTTTCTTCGTTTCGAAATTAGTTGATCGACATAATTATTCTTGCTCTGACTTTTTTCCAGATTGAAGGATGAAAAACAGGTGGTTGAAATTATCGACATGGTCAAGGAGTTCCTGGAAATTCAAGGAATATCGTCCGAATTATGTCGAATCTACCTACGCAAAATTGAACATCTCTATTACAAATTCGATGCCAATGTTATTGGCAGCAGCGGCAAGCCAAGGAGTGTAAGTTTGGCAGATTTTTTTCTTTTGTAGCGATTTTTCAGTCTTGAGACATCTGTTGCCATGATTTCGATTTCTGTAGCCAATCACAGTCATTTCTGAAAGGGTGTGGTTGGAAAAAGGTGTCAGCACAAAATGGTATGTGGCCAAGGAAAAATGAAAACTTGTAGGAACGTGAGAA
>JASGXE010005252.1:0-23853 GCA_030068105.1 Sinentomon sp. SZTP_YWyxl
GACTAGAGGTACGGTACGTAAGTAAAACCTAAAAATGACTAGAGGTACGGTCGTAAGTAAAACCTAAAAATGACTAGAGGTACGGTACGTAAGTAAAACCTAAAAATGACTAGAGGTACGGTACGTAAGTAAAACCTAAAAATGACTAGAGGTACGGTACGTAAGTAAAACCTAAAAATGACTAGAGGTACTGTACGTAAGTAAAACCTAAAAATGACTAGAGGTACGGTACGTAAGTAAAACCTAAAAATGACTAGAGGTACGGTACGTAAGTAAAACCTAAAAATGACTAGAGGTACGGTACGTAAGTAAAACCTAAAAATGACTAGAGGTACGGTACGTAAGTAAAACCTAAAAATGACTAGAGGTACGGTACGAGCACTCTACAGAAGGAGAAATTGATTGCCCCAGTGGCGTACGTGAAGTGGAATGCCCCTCCGGTGAAGTTTTCAGAAGCAGATTGTTCCCCTTCCGCAGGCACAAACAAACTTTGACATGAATTCGATTGTCCCCTTGAAGTGCAGTCCCCCGTATAACGCGTTTAACCTGACGATTTATAGCTAGGGCTGAAAAGTATAAATCAACTAACCAATAAATCTGACTGCCAAACAGAGTCCCAAAGTCCAAAGACGAATCCTGTATGCCAAATGTGCTCATCACTCACAAGAACGATTCCCAAGTACAAAAATATCACTGCATCATTGGTTGCGCTGAAATCAAAATCGAAAAGATGACGACATTTCCAAAAAAATTTTATTTTCCTGAAAAATCCGTCCTCACTTTTTCGATGACGAGAATCCAACAGATCAATAAAAGTTGTTTTTGATGCTTTTCCGGTCAAAATCTGATAAGCAAGACAAAGTTGCAGTGGGCGCAATTTCTTTGGATATGAATTTCAATCTTTGCGAGCATCAGAAATTTGCACGTGCGGCTGAAAACAGTGACTATAACCAGAAAACGAACTGACAAATCTATGATGCGAACATTTAAGTTTAGACTTTTAAGCTTATTGTGAATGGCTATAGAAATCTTGGTCATTATTGCATCTGCTTTTCGGACTCATTCTTAATTCTTATTATGCTGTCAGAGGAGTCCTCTCGATTAACCCTATCTTTTAAAAGATCATATCTTTTCATCGACATGATGCACGGGTTCTAAAACTATGGATTGCGACCAAAATTTGGGTCGGGAATATGGCAAAAGGGTCGATGTCACCGATCAATGGTCACTTGGTAAGCAAAAAGACTAATTTCCCGAACTTGATGAAATAAAAACTAAACAAAAAAGCATCGATGGAAATGAAACTGCGAGCAATAAAGAGCAGTTTTTATTGCAAGATTTTGCCTTTCTTTTCAAACAATGAGCAACACCTAATAATGAATAACTGTCCCTATAGGTCGCGGATTCGAAACTGAAATAATGGTGGATGGCGTTTGAAAAGAAGGTTAAGAATGTATGCCATGGTGTAGCATTTAAGAAGCGACAAATTTTTTCCGAGAAAATACCACGGAGGTTTTTGTTGTTCACCTGCATGAGGGAAAGAAGCATAAAGCTTTTAACGAAAACTGACAAAACATCACACTCACAGCTCACAACTTCACACTAGATCGTGTGGGAGGAAAAGCTTGTCTCCGAATGGAGTAAATCTTCGAAACCAGTTTAACGAGCTTACCTTTCTTCTCGGAGGCAAGGGTTACCTGCAATTGCGATCTCACCGCCATTGTTAATCGAGTGTGAAAAAACTCAACAAAAATCTTGAAGCTTATTCGGTGTTGAGACATTGAAAAACTTGTCAAAATTTAGCACTCCCCTACATTGCAGCGTAGTTACTTACCTTAGCATTTTGATGAAGTACTTTGCAGTTGTGTACGACTTTTGCGATATGTTCTTAAACGCATAATGAGATTGCACAATACCACAACAAATGATGCTGAAAAAGAAAATAAACCATTTAACATTTTAACCCAGCCTAACCTAACGCAATTTGATCAAACTGTTTGGGTCCCTTTTATGTTGCCATGTGTGACTGGAATACCAAATAATCAACATGTTATAACGTAAGCTGACCTTACACATAACAAAGAAAGTCCCTACATAGAAGATGAAGACAAAGCATCAGATATCCACGTTGAAAACCAATATCTTCACAAATAGATGGCCGATCTTTCAATCAGATGTTTCCTTCTCTGCGCATGGAAACCAAAGCGTCTGCAACGCCGAGGTGTGCACAGATTGATGCTTCCTCTCTCTCACGAAGGTTTCTCCAACTGCGCCTGAAAACAATATTGCGCACGCAACACGCATCACCGAGATGTGCGCAGATTGCAGCTTCTGATCTGCCGATGGTTGCCGAAAGATCTTGCTGTGGGTCGAAAACAACGGCCGGGCGCAGACATGGCCATGGAATTGATTAAATGCATGGCCGATGCATGCGTGGAGAAAGGTATTGGTGAAGTGCGATCATGATGTCATTTTCACGGTCTGAAACACTTTTTGTGCAGTGCCCAAACGAGTGAATAAGTGAATTTTTAAAATGTGAGTAAGAAATCAGTGAGAAAACGAAAATATTCTTATTTTGCACAAAAAAGTCAGTCCGCAAAAATCCGGATTGTCGCTACAGCTGAAGGTTTAATTGCTCGAAATATTTCTTCATTTTAAAGCTGATATAATTTTGTGACTATTCTCACGATTGCTGCGAAAATAGTGATAAAGAAATTTCGACAATGTATACGTGCACGCAGTTGCCAACCCACTTGATCTCAATTTTACAGAATTGAACCTGCAATCATGACCGATCGGTAAAACGTACCTGATAATTCCTGAGAAGTGAAAAAGTTCTGCAGAAAGATATGATAAGTAGGCCATTCCAAATATAGCCAGGGGTTCAACGACTGAAAAGGAATACAGGAAAATCGATTAGGAATGCGTGCTCGCATGAAGTTGCTGAACTTTTACTGAATTGCTCTCAGAAATGCAAGTCTGCATGGTTGTCAAGACCAAACTTTCGTCAGGTCAAAAATTTCACAATGATATTTTACAAGTCACATAGAAATAAGCTTAATGGATAAATAGTGCAGTGTATTGAATGGACGACAAATCACATATTCAAAAATTCTTGTGGCACTCTTATTTGTGTTAGTACCTTTCTCAGAATAACTCAGTTCAGGAGCATAATCCAATCGTTTTGGAATACTTGTTACGAATTTTGCAAGTAAGATTGAATTCAGGAACATGTTACGAATAGGTATGCCAGTTTATACGAATAGGTATAAACACATGCATAGCCAAATATTGGCCCAATGAAAATAAATAATGTCAGCAAAATTGCTGAAGACGATGATCGTGTGTTGTGGATCGAGTTCTTTGGTCGTGATCAGCATGTGGCACTTGTTTCACAGTGATGATCCTCTTATGATCTTTGATCAGGTACCTACCCATTATTTTCGCTATGGAAGAATTGATTCAAATCAATTATACGGATCGTTTCCTTTAATATTTTTGATTGTCCATACATTATAGGTTCTCGTCTTTCCATAGGAATCGAAAAGTATATTTGAAAGAAAAGGTTTGCAACTCACTGCAGACAAAAACAATTTGTGTACCTCGAACATGCGTCGTTGTTTTAGTCATCAGAGCAGTCATGAGTCCAAAGATGAGTCCAATGACACTTCCGCCAATGCTGACACTGAAGAAAGCTGCAATCGCAAGGCCGACATCGCCAAGGGTCACAGTTTGAAGGGTCGTAAAAGAAACCATGGTGTTGTAGAGAACGACCGTTGTTGCGTCTTAAAAATTGAAAGTGGTTGAAATTTATCAGAAAATGTGCTTGGAAGTTCATTGGCACAAGTTCATTGACATTGTGAATAGCAATAAATCCAAGACTCAAGAGGGCAGAGCGCAGCAGAAAAAAAAGCGTCAGAAATAATGGACATGTTATTTTGGTAAACGGATATGAAATAACCGATATCAAGTGTGTGGCATCATATTTGCATTCATTTTTTTATTAGTTTGTGGCATTATATTTATAAAATTTATAAAATAACTCTTAAAATAATTTTTTAAAGTTATAAAATTTTAATATGTAGCAGAAATAAAACAGGAACATGACCTAAATGGAGTAGATGTGTAGCCGACATGACATACACTTTTAGAACAAACCATCCGTAAAATCAGAACGGCAGTGTGTGAAATGCAACAGAAACAAGACAGAGTACACAGGGTCCGCAGAAATCATGCAACATAGGAGATATTTCAAAGGTCCGCCTACATACGAGTAGGGCTTGCGGTGGCCATCCAACTTTACCCACACTTGATGCAGTCTCACGCCTCTCAAGAATCCCATGATGTTTTGCGAGGCATGTTGCCATTGAATCCAAATGGTGCCTGAGTTAGTAATGAATTCCTGCGTACGATGGATTTTGGCGGAGGGCAGCAGGTTTCAACGCTTCCTGCGCACAGTTGAGGAACGCAATATTAAAACATTGCGCATAGCTACACAACCTCACTGATAAAACGCACCAACAATTCGATAAGTGTTAGTTTGTTCATGATTTGCTCTACAGTGTAATTGATTGTTTGCAATAAATTAATTTAATGAAGAAAAAAATCAGCGATGGAAAAAACAACCGAGAAAATTTGCGTGTGTGCATGCACAAGAAACTATGTTACAAACCTCTTGATTAGAAAAATTGTATTTCAAATTCTTCATTTCTTTTTTAATTCTTTAATTCTAAAATTATTCTTAATCTTTAATTCTAAAATTGAATCTTTAATTTCTCGCATGAGGATATAGTTGTTTTTACTGCGTTAAATCGGAAGGTCAAGCGAGTCAAATTGAAATTTGCTCGGATGAGAACAATTAAATTTTAACAATCACAAGTGATGCCTACTTGTACTATTTGTGTTACGCACAACGAACCGTTCAGTAACGATTCTCCAAAAACGAGGAAGTAGAGATCCTGGTTGACACCGATCTCCTGAAAGATGGCCAGGACAGCAACAGGATCTACAGCCGATATCAACGAAGAAAAGATGAAGGAGTGGTTCAGGCTGAGGGAGTAGGGTTCCTCTATCGGAACTGCCGTCTCCCATGCCGTCAAATTGGTATCCGTTAGAAGGGGATCGTCACGTGTTGGTGGACCGTTATCAAGATCCAGGAACACGTGCATTGGCCCCATTGCTCCAACTTGGTGGATGAAAAACAATGAGGTACCTGTAAAATTTAACAATAATAGAGAAATTATTATAAACGTGAAAAATTCAATGCTATGAACTAAAATGTCATCCACTATTCGTACAACCCATTTTATGATGTAACTTTTGAATCATGCCTTCATTTTGTGTTGTATATCTGTTTGAATTTTTTCTGTATCTCCCTCGAGGGATGTAGAGTACGATTAAGACTTTTGGGGTTTCCTCCTTCATTCTCAGTTCAGCTGTGAAGGAATTGCGTTTCGTAAAGCATGAACGCAAGAGGCAAAAACCTCACACATGAATTTCGACACAAAATTGAAAATTATATTTTGAAAAGTCAGGTCTTTTGTGGTATCAGCATCGGATTTCCCAAATTTGGATATAACTATTAGAATAGCAATGCAATGAGTTCTAAAAATAAATAAAATGAGAGATGTGAAGAACACGGTGTTCAGTTCACTCACCAATGACAAAGGCGTTGATCAGAGTTCCCTGTGGTAAGGAATATAAGGAATGAAAAAGCCGTAAGCAGGGAATTTGCAATATTTTTCATAAAATTTCCACCTGGCATTTATGTTGATGTGTGAGAGGAAATATTTGAGAGTTTATTGTCGTTGAGAACTATGTATACAGATATCTATGTAGATACTCAATTATACGTACATTTCAAAACAGCGATGAAAGAAAAAATAAAAAAATAACACACCGAAAAATATATTTAAAAAAAGTTTTAAAGATAAGCATCAAAATCAGAAGAGGAAGGCAAATCAATAAGCAGAAAATGATCTCAGGATGATAAAAATAGCACAAACAAGACCATGCATGGCAACACCACAAGGCCAATTGAAACCAATCGAAACTGTTATCGAAACCTGAAACAAATCGAAACAATCGAGACCACAACACCACCGGAGCAATCGGAACCATTTGAAACCAAAAAACAAGTCGAACCCAATCGAAATTAAAAGGCCAATGGGAACGAATCGAAACCACAAGACCAATGAAACTAATGGAAACCGCACAAGATCAAGCGAAACCACAAGGCGAATCGTAGTCTGAGGCTTCACTGCGCCCTCACTCGCCCGAAATGGTAGATAGAAATCAGAATTTGCACAATGCTTTCGCTAAACCTAACGTAGACTGCCGATTATTATCATTTTTTTTTTGTCATTCAAATTACTTTGGAAACAAACAAGGGAAAAACATTCTTCTTACCACAACTGCATACAGCAGAATTGTTCCAAAATTCGAAAAGAACGTTTTCTCGTAGAGCGAGTATGCAGCCTCTAGAATTATTCTGGAAAACAAACACGAAGAATAGTTTATTTTGCGAAAAGGAACTCTGCAACGATCAAAAGGCCTGCTTCGTGCTGATTGGGCAAATAAGTCTACACAATTTTTATAACTCAATCTGAAGGTACACTTCGATCCACCACAAGCACGGAAATATTGAAGGGTTTGTCAGGAATTGCACAATGTTTTTCGCGATCAGATTACATTCAAGGTCAAAAAAAATTAAAAAAAAAAATTAAACCCGCCAAAATCCTTCAAGCACACGGACATTCCAAAAGGCAAGCAAAGGAAAGACAGAGGCCGTTCAGTTTAATTCATAAGTGCGTGTTACAGATTCAAGCGTCACACGAATTTTATGAGGCTTTGCAACGCATGTTGCCATTGATTCTAAATAGGGCCTGAGTTTGAAATGCAAATGAAGAATGTGATCGAAAAGCTTTGATGGGGACTGCAACACGCAGTGTTCTTAGCATGCGAATTTTACATGGCAATTTTACAACTGTTTATTTCGTGTTTAAAAACATCTTTATTGTAGTTTTCATTTGCAATCTCCTTTTCATTTTGCACACGTAGTCTCAACGCAATCTTCTCTCAACGTAGTCATGTCTCAATGCATGCCTTCTCTCAACGTTTTGTCTTTTCTCAACGTAGTCTTGACTCAACATAATAATGTCTCAACTTGTTTCCACAGACAGTGCTGAGACAGACTTGGTTGAGGTCAGTGTACCAAACTGAGTGCGTCAGTTCCACTTCGCATATATGATAACATCATCGTAGCAAGCATTTACAAGTGTTGACAACAGCAAGCAAAAACAAATGTGAAGCTATTTGCATTGTACTGTTGACAAACGCAGACTTAAAATATTCGCACAGCCTGAAAATATTGGGCCATAATCCAATAGGGTACAAAATCCAATGTTTACATACCCAATAAGGCATAAACAACCGCGAGCTGTGTCATTGGGCTTAATTTTTACATTTTGTTATCCAAAGCACGAAAACTCAAGATTCTGGGATTTTCACTGCAAACAGGCCTGATCGTGGAGAGCTCGCTCAAATTCAGGTTTGCACCTATTTTTCCTAGAATGCTCAGGTTGAAGCGCCAAAGGTGTCAACCATAGACGAAGAATATAGGGTTAATGAACTGCTGGCGCCCTCTGTGGAATGAGTTTGCGGAATTTTAAAACTTCCGCCAGATGGCAGGTCGATCGCCTGACACACAACTTCGCCGCCTTTCAATTGACTACACACCCTCCAACAAAACCTCTGGGACACCAATTTCGCCCCCAAAATGAATCCTGAAATTTCGTCAGCTTCTGGGGTCTCCGACCCCCAGATCCCCGGCATTAACTCCGCCCCTTGGAACCCCGCTGGGGCGCTACCCCCAGACCCCAATTACTGGGGGGCTCCGACCTCTGTAGGTACTCACGTCTGGGATGCGCCCAGATCCTTCGCTCAGAGAAGACCACCTCGAAAACGTCACCCCCAAGTTCGAGATTCTGGCAAAAGTTGATAGGTACTGACTTCCACCTGAGAGTGGAAGGCAAACCTTGGCGAATTTGTCAATTCTGAAGGCAGGACGATGTTCAGCGTACATTTTTCCATGAGATCGCAAAGTATTATTCCATTTGCCGCAGAGATATCGCCATTTTCCAGCGAAGATATTTGAAACTCCATTTGATTCTGTTGTCGGAAACTTTCGACTTGTGTATCATGCGATCGCCGCGCCTCTGGCGGAATTTGTGAGTTTTCGGGTCCCAGTGCATTTACCATATATCAACGTCATATGTTCTGAATCTATGGTGTCAACAGTGGAATAAAACGGGAAGTGCACTGCGTCATTTCGCGGAGATGCTAGCGAAATTTAACAATCGTCGCCAACAAAATACTCGTAATGCTTGGAAAGTTTCCAAAAGAAAATGTCATAAAACGCGAAAAGAAAACCGTGAATGTTGATGAATGGAATTTCGATGGCAATAAAACAATGCATGGGACATTTTCCCAGGAAAAAAGCCGAAATGCAAAAAAGCAAGGGTGCGGCACTATACATGTTGAGGACGGAGGAAACGGCTTAAAAATGCAACGAAATGACTTTAAAATGCACTTAAAATGCACTTAAAATGCACTTAAAATGGCTTAAAATGCACTTAAAATAACAAAAATGAAACGACTTAAAATGCAATAAAATGAAGATAAACAGCACAGCAATTGTTCTGGGATAGAATCAAGCGTTGAAAAAGTGGGCCTATGCACGAAACGACCCCCAGAAAAAACTGAAAGTAAATCAGGCGGCGAAGAAGATTTAAAGGAAACGACACACACAGACAATACAAAATGTTGCAAATGAGAAATTGCAACACAATTGTAGCAATTACTGTAAATTTCTGATTAAAACTGTGACAGTTTGAAGTGACGGCAGAGGAAATGAAAGCCACAGTTGGATTAAAAAAATTAAAATATCAAATCAAGAATTTGGCAACAAAATTCGGTATTGAAAAGAGGGAGGAAATTGGCAAGAAAAGATACTTACGGCGGCAATAAAATGTAGAAAAATAGTCGAGGGGTGAAGGTCGGAAAAGAAACTCCTTGCGTCACGAGAACTTCGTCGATATTGTGATATGGAAGAGCTCCCGTAGTGCTGAATTGGAAACGGAAAAGTAATGAAAACTTTTCAGACAAGCGGATGTTTAAACTCGCAAACCCGTCAAAAGAGTACAAAAACCTTCTATAGCGTGAACAGGGGCGTTGCGGACCATCTTTAAGGGGTACTCGTAGATCCCCTAGAAATTTTAGCCCTATCTGTTTATCATTGCAAATTCCTCAAAGTGTGTTTTGGGTTGATGACACCACCCGACAGTGCACCTGCAAAATAAGTCTGACATATAGAGTCTCACATTGATTGCAATTACTTGGTTCTCTTTCTGGAAAAAATCTCTAAACTTAATCATCCGCTTTGTTTCGGGTATCCTCAAAACTTAGGACACACAATTCGCGGAAAAATTAGAGATTCAAAGATTTGGTCTCATTTTGCCAATATGAGACCAAAGGAAGTCCAGGTTCCACATTTTCAAAGCTTCCCACAATCGCATATTCCTTCCCCAATGTCACTCTTCCCCCAATTCATGGCATCGCAATTTCTTGCAAAAGAGAATATCCACGTTCTTCAATAATAATTTCTATGCGGGGATACTCCGAAATGCATGTGATCATTGCAATTATTACTGTAGGTCATTGCAATTACCGCAATTGCCGTGCATGGCGAACAGATTTTTCCAACGCAACAAAATGTTACACGAAGAGATATCAACTAAGATCCATAATTCATCCACTAAGTCCCATTGGTCCGAACATTGGGAACCATCTTTTCCCTGATGGAATGGTTAGTTTGTATACCTATACGAGAACACGGAATGGAAAATTGCGAAAGTGGTTTACAGGCGTCGTCGATTGGTTCGCCTTCAGTCAATAATTGCCCCTCCATTTTACACTTACAGCATCGGGAAATTAATGGAGCCACTAACGTAAATTAAATGGCAGAAATGGTGTTGCCTATACAGCAAGGAAAAAACCACATCAGAAGGCAATGAAAGTTTAACACTAAATTTAGCTGTTCTTATTTCATGTCTGCCATCCGATAGCGTATCAGGAATGGTGAAACTCTTTCCGACGCGTTTACGAATTGGTTGCAGGAAATTGGAAAAAAATCACTTGACTTGAATTTGAATTCAAAAATATCCCCCACAAAAGATCAATACATCAAACATTCAAGATGCTATTATATGAACATTATTTTCAGTTGCAAATTCTGTTAACAATTTTTATGTAAGAAATTCCACGTGTATTTGTTGTGTAAATTGTAAATGTTAGCAGGTCATAACTTTACATACGCGAGATGTTATGTTACGCGATAACATAACATCTCGCGCAATGTCATAACTTTCTTCCATTTTTTACATTTTTATATTTTATAACCATGTCATTTTGCATTCTTTGAATTTGAAATTAACTTACTATATGATCCCACCAACAAGGACACCCATCACGATCAAGATACTGAAAAGAAACAGATATAAAGACTCGAAAAAATGTTGTCATTCGACGAGCCAAAAAGGCATTCTCAAGATATCTTGAGAAAGGCACAAACATTCAGGTTTCGCAGCTGCGCGTTTTCCTCCAAAACAATATTTATCTAAATTAACACGTAGAACTAAAAAGTACATAGCACGAAAAAACGCACAAGTTAAACGAATCACCCTGTAGGCTATTGTAGACTCTTGCTGAAGAAATCCTCGTCGGATGTTGTTGCTCTGGCTAAGTGATTTTTCACGCCTTCGATAGATAGAATTAAGTCTTTGAAAAGTTCGGTCACTTCTGTCCTAGTTCACCCCTTTTCTCGAAATCGCGAGGGGTGGTAAATAAATTAACCACACCCATAGTAGAAAACAGGGGGTGCTGGGGGTGTGATCTTCACGAATTTCTTCGAAGCGGAAGGCTCTACAACTTTGTACGAATTTGGACCAATCTTCTGGAGTAAACCGTTCGGGAGTAAGAGTGAACTTCCTGTGGTATTTTTGGCAATTTTAAATTATTTTAGTTTTTCTGCAAGAGGTGAAGGCCGCCTCTTTATCATATGATTGTTTAGGAGTCCCTTGCAGTTCCTTTCATGCAGCAGAAATAGCACAATAGAAAACCACCTTTAAAACATAACAAATGGGTGCAAAGGGATGAATTAACCATCATGGACGGACTTGGACGAGCAGGGAACTGCAACTTTGCAATTTTAACATCACGGATCCGACGACCGGTTTCAGAGTTATCGATGAGAGAATTCAGGAGAAACAAAATTGCCTTGCAGCCTATTTTAACTGGAAGATACCAGATTGTGTCTTCAAGGAAATAGTTTGCACCTTGAAACGGCGATATATGACGGCATCAAAAGGTCCGATTTGGGTCAATAGCTATACTGCTTGCTGTTGCACAATTGAAAATAAGGTCTGAAAAATAGCACTTACCATGACTCAGGAACATGCGTTGAGAGGAAGTCAGCGTGGTGGAATGCTGTAAGGGGAGCGAGAAGGTGAACGATTTCGGGTAGAAATTAAAGTTTCCGTCCATTCTTCAACATATCGCGGTTAACCATCTCGAACAGGCTTACAGTGCAGCGTTTGTCTAATGTTTGTAGTGGATTTTGATGCATAGGTACCCGCAGCAATTGCTGTCGGTAGGTGCCATTTATCTCTACTTTTCCTATTTAATTACCGTTTTTGCATTTTGACTACTCAAACGAAAGAAACTTGGTGTTTTTAAGCATGATCAAATCGTAATCACCATGGATCACACTTGCAATAACGAGCATTGGAAGAAACAACTCAACAAAAAAGAACAAATTAACGAGTTTGTGCCAAAACCAGTTTTCTATATGGAAGAGAAATTGAAAAAAACAATCGAATGGGGAGACCCCTTGCTTTTCCCAGCAGGCCGACCCGGGTATCCGTCTGATCAAGAAGACGAAAATGAATAATCTTCTGTTCCAGGTTTGGTACATATCTTATTGCGAGCTGAGTTTTCCGCAGTGATAAAGCAATGAAAGCCACATGATGCACTGCTCGCTTTTGTTACTGTTCATCAGTCCGCAAAACCTCCAATTGCCCGCACGGCCCGGCTGCCAGTTTACAAACTCTGCCCGGTTACTTGGAGACCCTGCGTCACTGGAGACCCGCGGTAACGCATTTCCACCCGCTGTTTTCTCCAAAGACGTTTTACGGCACTACCTCTGGAGTGTGGTATCGCACAGTGTGCAGTATAAACTTGCGTACACAGTAAACTTGTGCTTTATGCATACAGTAAACTTCTAATAAACGCCGGGTCTCCCACAAACGCCGGACATGTTTCCGGAATTTAACGAATAAACGCCGGGTCTTCAATTGCCTCCGGATCCACAGTGGAAGCCGGGTCCCCAACCCGTAAACGTCAATTACGTCCCCAACTCGGAAACGTCAGTTAACTGACGTTTACGAGTTGGGGACCCGGTTTCCACTGTGGATCCGGAGGCTATTGAAGACCCGGCGTTTATACGTTAAATTCCGAAAACATGTCCGGCGTTTATTAGAAGTTTACTGTACGCATAAAGTTCACAAGTTGACATAAAAATTATTGTCAAAGATTTCAAACCAAACGTTTCTCAACATTTTCCAGTTCAAGTATAATCTATTCATACCTACTTTTGCTACACCGGCTAGCAAGATGAAGGCAGTGAAAGCATACATATCCCCCAGGTCACTCCATCTCCAACTGACCACACTGACACCAACGTGCTCCTCGAGTTGCTTCGGGTTCTTCTTCTTCGACGGCAATGGAATACGCTGACGTTGTTTGGCCAACTGGTCTCCGTTTGCAGCTGCTGTGGCATTGGCATTGTCACTTGGTGGAAGAAGGTGCTGTCCAGTGCTGGAAGTGTTTGCGACATCTGCAGAACCGACTATCTTGATGCTCTCCGTTTCATTCGAGCACTTGATGCGCGAAACGTTGCCAGACGAATTTGTAAAATTGCATCCTTCTGCATCGACTGGCCCGTTGATAAAATTTCAGACAAGCATTTAAAAAAATGAAAGATTACCAAAAGCTTCTGTTTAGAATTGGAGAGGTTTGGGGCAAAAGAGCCCGTGTTGGGTTTCGATCATAAAAGATGGATAATTAAGTTTTTGGTGGAAGAGGGGTCTGAGACGCGGAATGAAAATGCGGCCATACACCACGACCCACGAATATATGGGCTGGGAATGAAATCGCAGAATGTGTAGAATTTGATTAAAATAAAGTATATGAAGTCTATGCAGGCTGGTTATGAAAATTACCGAATTCAGGAGAGGTTTCATAGATCATCACCGGAAATGTGGCATCTAATTTACTTCTGACAACTCTTTATACAGGGTGTTTCTGAAATAGTTGGCCATACTTCGTTTTTGACATCGTGGGGCCATTCTGAACAAAAAAGGTATAGAGTGACTTTTTGCCGTCCGATGACTTTTGGGAGTACTCGCCGAAAAAAAACATGGGACGATACACTACAATTCACGACATCACTACGAGGTCAGCAAAAATCAACTTTTGAAACATTGCAAAAACAAAGCAAATGCATAACATTACACGCATGGATGGCGAGAATGCATTCTTGGATGGCTTCTCTGCCATATCTGCATGTAATGTTATGCATTTGCTTTGATTTTGCAATGTGTCATAAGTTGATTTTTGCTGACCTCGTAGTGATGTCGTGAATTACAGTGTATCGTCCCATGTTTTTTTTCTGCGAGTACCCCCAAAAGTCATCGGATGGCAAAAAGTCACTCTAGCTTTTGTGTTCAGAATGGCCCCACGATGTCAAAAACGAAGTATGGCCAACTATTTCAGAAACACCCTGTATAACTGGCAGACTCCTCCCTCGCCAACGGTTCAAACCCCGACTACCTAACCGGCGATCTGCTAATCACCCTCTCAACATTTAGCAAAATTTTACAGAGAAATAGGAAACACCTAAGAGTTATATTATTCACCTTCTAAGGCCGGACGATCCGTCGAGTGATCATGGATTTTTATCGGCAATGAACTCCTTCCCAATGTTACATCAATAAACAATTCCAGGCACAACAGAGCGGAGATAGCTTTCAGCAGGTACATTCCTCGAGCATTTTGTGAATGTGTCCTTTTTCGAAATCCTCGGATCATGATTTCAAGCCTGTTTTATCACCTGAAAATCATGATTTTTAACAATTGCAAGAATTGGCTTTTATCGCTTAATCCATGCATGCATAAGCATAACAGTGACAGGATTAATGTGTCCGTAGGTATACAAGGGTTTTTCCCATTTTAACAGTTGCTTCCGAAATACGTTCCCTTTCACCTACTCTTACCTACGCAGGCGGTAGAAATTAAAGCGCCAGATTGCCACAAAGCTTTCTAGACGTGTCAGATTTTCACCTCGGTAAAAGAGGATCTTTAATTTCTGCAGCATGGCGTTTTGTTAAAATCTGAAAAATCGCATTTTTCACAATTACATTAATTCCTTCACTATACGATTCTTGCATATCTGTGACAAATAAGGCATTTCTTCCCCGACCGAACACATGGGCCACATGCATGAACGATGTGTTTTTCTCTTCACGAGACCTCTTGCGACTGTGTTGCTTTCGGTCTAAATTTATGGAAAGGCGGCTTGTTATTCACATGTTTGTTAAACAATGCTGCGAGAAAACTTTAAAAACATTTTCCTTTCGTGTAAACTTTCCCGGATGTGACCATTGAATCAAGGCACAAAAAGTGATGGTCAAACTACACATAAACTGCACAAACTAGAATCACAACGTTGTGAAAAGTCCTGATGAAAATTCCTCAATCAACAAAGCCCCATAAGCAAAGTGGCTATGAAAGAACAAACACTTACACAATGGCCCTGCGCCTTCAATCGATAGAACCGGCCTTGAAACGTCTTTCAGTGAATCTCAAAGCCGGAACAAAAGTCAGTGCAGAGTCAGTCGGTTGCACAACAGGCCTAAACGGATGAATGATGACTGAATGTCAAATATTTAGCATCATGAACAGGCATTTTAGGCAGCCAGCCGATACAAGGTGGACTTGAAAAAGGGCCGCCAAACTTAAAAGTTTCACACTTCATAATCGTCCTGTTTTTCCCTCCACCGACAGAACCGCCAGAAAAATAGCGGTTAAATAAAGCCAGAGATCACAAAGCAAAATTGTGAGAAAAATGTGAGAAAAATTGTAAGAAAAACTGTGAGAAAAATTGTGAGAAAAATTGTGAGAAAAATTGTGAGAAAAATTTGAGAAAAATTGTGAGAAAAATTGTGAGAAAAATTGTGAGAAAAATTGTGAGAAAAACTGTGAGAAAATTTGAGAGAAAAATTGTGAGAAAAATTGTCAGACACCGTTACACTACGGAAATGTAGACAAACGTTTGCGGAAATCCCACTCTGTACCGATATGCACTATTCGTGACCAATTCCCACAGAGAATGAGAAGAAAACCAACTTAATTTTCTTTCAACTGCGGCACAATTGGTGCAAAACACCACATCAAAACATCAGGCTTGTAGACCGGCTCCCACAGGGAAAAATCCCACCGGATTCCAACTCTTTCCGGTTTGGGGATCGGCAACTGAGGGAGCGCCAACTCAAAAAAAAAATACTCTGAGGGGGAGCCTGGCTGGTGAGCGCCATTGAACACGTGTTGTTTACGATCACTTTTCGTGAAGACACTATTTTCCCGCGTGAAATTCATGCGGAAAATTATGATGATGATTGATGGCCAAAACTGGGGTCAGATCATGGATGTTCACTCAGGAGTATAAAATGGCTCTGATCAGAACATTTTGGACACAGAGAACAATTTGCTGAAAAGATTGAATTTGCCTGGTCAAATCTTTCTACCGTTTCCATTTGAGGAGTGTCCAATCCCCCTCCTCCAAAATAGGCACCTGTAGGCATTTATCCATGCAGCCTGTATTGACCACGTAGCAACAGAAATCTGTTAAGCGACCGGTTGGCTATACTTAATTCTTCTCTCCGTCTTGTGTCGTTCATTTCTGAAACGTTTTGCTCAGAATTTGCAAACCTTATGCACTTTTTCCTTTGGAAACTTTTATGGTTGATGAATCTGTGCTTCAGAAAACGTGCTCTTTCAGGCGAGGGGAACACAAATTGGTTGAGTTTTTCAATTGGCGTTTTCCTTTTGCATGCAGATGATCCGGTGAGTGCCCATCAAAGCCAATTATTGACCAACAGCCGCGATTTTTCCGGTTTGAGATCTGTATTACGCTGTTGAGGCTGCCAAAATCAGATGCAGTTTACGCTGCAACCTGCAAAAGGGTCGATCAACAAGTTCCATCCGGGCATAGAGGATCAGAACTCAGCTACGAGGTGCATCCAGAAAGTTCGAGGAATTGTGTTTTTCCCCAGATCATAGGTGTCTTATGGGTTAGGTGGGCCATGGACCTTTAATTTGCATCCTTCTTGTGTCCACAGGACTTTATTTGACTCTTCTCATCCTCCTAGATTTTGTTCCATAGGGCTTCTTGAAAAGTGGCCTTTTTAGGCACTGCCTGCAAATGACATGGAATGGCAGCTTTTCATGCATTTTGCAGGGTGGGAAAGATCCGAAATGCTGCCTCTGCCTTGGGACTAATGCTTGGTATCATATTTTAAAAAAATGAAAATGGGTTTCCTCTTTTGCGGTGACTCTATCCTCAATTCCCCAGAATTTGATTCCAAGCGTGTCAGCATGGTTTGGTGATTGGCCGAATGTTGCTGTTGTTTTTTGGCATTGTCAAGAATGTTGGGATCCGATGTGCACTGACCAGACTTTCTCAGATTATCTCTGGTGATTTCTTTTCTTCTCTGTCTCACCACCGACATCTTGGCCACTTCCCACAACAACTGCTATATGCCTCTCAAGCTGAGAAAGACTGTGGTCAGTGCGCATCTGATCCGAACATTCTGGACAGTGCCAAAAACAGCAGCATTTGGCCAATCACCAAACCATGCTGACACGTTTGGCAGCAAATTTTGGGGAATTGTGGATAGCAAAAGAGGAAACCAAGTTCCATTTTTGTGAACCAGATACCAAACAGTGGTCCAATGGCAGAGGCAAGATTTTGGATCACTCCCACCATGCAAAGTGCACTGACAGCTGCCATTCTGTGGAAGAACTTGTCATTTGCAGGCAGTGCCTAAAAAGGCCACTTTTCAAGAAGCCCTAAAACAAAATGTAGGAGGATGAGAATGGCCAAATAAAGTTCTGTGGACACAAGAAGGATGGAAATTAGAGGTCCGTACCCCACCCAACCCATAAGACTCCTCTGATCTGGGAAAAAACACAATTCCTCGAACTTTCTGGATGCACCTCGTATACCACATCACAAGTGACAGATTTACAAGCGTCCGGAAAAACTGCCACCAATCCAGTGGCATTCCACATGGGAGCGTCCACGTCCCTGCATGTTGACGGTGGGAGCGCCGAAAGAGAGCGAAGCGCCGGGTGAGATTCGTTCTCAAAAAGGTGACACCAACTCAACGCGCAAACATTTTCGTTGTAACGATAACAATCATTCACACCAATGATCAGACATCACTTGTTTGGGGGTCAAATTGGATTAAAAATTGAATTGGCACCCTCACCTGACCAGCAGAGTAGCTAAGGCGAATTTTGCGCTTTATTCCACCCAACTTCACACGCAGTGTGCGGCTTTCCTTCAGACGGATCCAATTCCGCAACCACATTGGAATCCAATACTTATTATTATTATTATTATTATGACAATTTTACAACAACAAATGGGTTGGTTGCTGTTTGAATACCTAGACCTAAATATGCAGCTTTGTAGCCAAGTCAAGACCAGAAGATAAAACTTATGGTACTGAACAATGAGATACTTATGGTGCTGAACACTGAGATAAAACTTATGGTGCATGAGGATACATTGGAAATATGAAAACAAACAAAAAATCAAATTATCAATAGCCTACTCATAAGCATTTGAGAAGATAAGCATTATACTCGTAGATAAGCAAGATGATATCATACTGCTGGTTTGTTATCACCGCTAGTTGACGACTTGACGCATTGATTGATGGGCCGCAGGTGATCTTTTCCCACAAAATAGTCGAAATTTGGCATTTTTGACATTATTATTTTTTTTATTATTATTCCATTCTAGTCAATATGTATGACACGTCAAACAATAAGAACAATAATTGATCAAATGAAGTAAAAACAAACAAACAAACAAACAAAACAAACAAACAAACAAACAAACAAAAACAAACAAACAAACAAACAAACAAACAAACAAACAAACAAACAAACAAACAAAACAAACAACAAACAAACAAACAAACAAACAAACAAACAAACAAACAAACAAACAAACAAACAAACAAACAAGGCAAGTCATGGCAAAGAGTGAGTAGTGAATGGTTCGAGATGATAGAAGGCAGGAAGAGATCGATAAGTCTCGCAAGCAACGAATTCAGTGGAACTCGGTGTTCACCAAATTGGAGAAGGGCATACGCAGGTGTTGCTCTGGGTGTCATTAGCAAAAGGTGTGGTCCAGAGCGTTCCAATCTCTTGTGGTGCGGGGGAAGAAGCTGTGAAAGTATGGGTTAAATCTTGACAGGGGACCGCGGATATGAATATTTGAATGGGTTCTACGCGTAGTCATTTTCTGAAAGGAGTTCGGTAACTGAAGGGGTGAAGCACCTGACACAACATTAGAGAAAAGGGTAAGCCGCCTGTTTTTCCGTCTCTCAGTCAGTGAGGTAAGGCTAAGATCTCCAAGGAGTCTTGTGACGCTGGTGTTACGGTTAAAATCACCAGTGATGAGACGAGCTGCAAGGCGCTGGACACGCTCCAAGGATGTAATGTGACTGACCAAGAACGGATCCCATACCTCACAGGCATATTCTAGGAGTGGCAAAACAAAAGTTTTGTAAGCAAGGAACTTGGCTTCACGGGATGCAGGACGCAGATTTCTGGATATGTACCAAAGAGTTTTGCGAGCTTTACCAACAATGGTATCAATATGTGGACCCCAGGACAGCTTATGGTCCAGATGAACACCGAGGTATTTTACAACCAAGCAGTTAGAAATAGATTTATCAGAAATATGATATGTGGTCGTGCTGACATTGAATTCAGCCGAAAGTGAGGAAAGGGCCGTCAAATTTTTTTTCGGTTTTCAGTGCCAAATTCAATGCCAAAATTGCTCAAAATGTTAATTTTCCACAACTGTAATTCCAGCAATTTTTGCTGATTTTAGGGATAATTTCTGGTGGCTTTTATCAGTAGGTAGACCAAAATGCATGGCATCTGCCAGCGTTTATTGCTTGTTGCTACAAAGTGGGAAATTTTCTGCCTGTTTTTATGATAGCAAAAGTTTGCCACACCGCATATTTTTGCAGTGTATAATCAGGAAGGAGTGCAATTTCAACACCTGGAGTGCCTGTCCTGCTTCTTCGGTGGTTTTGCCACACTCCCGGTTATAGAGTGTACACGCCAGAAATTTTCTTCACGGGGATTCCCAGAAGTCTGTAATTCACGGACTACACTAAACTCCCCCTAATCACTAGTCTGGCAAAATCGCTGTCTTTCCCACATGGTGATTCTTTGCGGTGGGGCACAATTAATTGGACGTGTTCTTTTTTCTGTCCGTGAAATCAAACTAGTGCAGTTTCCAAATGTACTTCGAACATCCCCCCATTGCACAGATATGGGCCAAAAGTCCCCAAAATGATCAACGGGTGCATGTGGCCGCAGAAATAAAATCTGGGCTTATTCAACGTTGTCTCTGACTTTACGTTTCATCGGTTGCAAGGTATGTAACTTCGACAAAATAAGAACAGTCCTGTCGGTTGTTCCGACTTGCTCACTCGTGCGACAGACGGCCTTGCACCAAATTGCTCGAAAAAGCTTGCACACGAAATACTTGCTCCTTTAGCACATTCCCAAGCATTGGGCAATGGTAAAACCAGAGTAGCTCAAACAAATCTCAAGTGAAGAGAAACCAGAACGATTGCAAGTTTCACGTTAAATGGGTCCATATATGCGCTTCAATTCGATGATTTATTGGCTTTCTGTGAGAAATAACCAAACCAACACAGCACCGCACAACGGGATTCAACCGTCATGTTTTACCTGCCACAATTTCATTACGCACACCTTATGGAGTGTCAATAATCAAGCCGTCGGATGAATTCGGTATGCTTCAACTGTAGGTACCAGGGAGTATAGGCATTCGTCCTGGTATAGGCTTGAAATCAACACAGCAAGTTTAGTTTGCTGAAAGATTAGAGTCATTGCTGCAAAAAATTCGCATCATCTACTCGAAAAATGCATGTGCAGGGTGTCCACAATACGATATAAAGCATTTATTTTTGACCTATCCGTATTTGGTTGCGCCTCTCCAGCGAAAGCGGATTCGCTGCTTTTTGCCGGGGCTGTCAAGATGTTCGAAGCACGCTGTGAAAATTTGCTCTAGTTACACTATTTTCCAAAGTCGTTGAAGGCGTGTTGCTGTCGGACACCGGACAGCTTATTTCTAAATTCCAAACAAATCGCCAGAATTTCGACCAATCGGATGCGACCGAAATCGTAATGACGCAATTATAAAAATAGTTCCATGAATACGGGTTCCAGTAGCGCTTTCCGGCAGCGGCCTGTGTGGCCGAGTGGTCAAGGCGTCCGGCGACGAACAGGTCACAGGCGTTGTTTGGTTCGAATCCTGTGAAGGTCATTTTTTGAAAAATCTTTTGAAAAAACTGAAGACTTTTTTGGCACAAAGGGTAGTAGTGTGACACCACACACGCAAGTTAAACACCGCGGAGGGAAGGTTAGGTTAGGTTAAGTTAGGTTGGGTTAGATTAGCTTTAGATGTCGTAAATCATGGTTTTTGTTTGTGACGCACCTGATAGGTCGAAATTCTGGCGATTTGTTTGGAATTTAGAAATTCGCCACCGGACATGCCTCAACTTTGAGTCATGGAGAGAGCCGTTTTGCTCTGTGCACTGTCGTTCGCATAATTTTCGCGACTTGGGGTTTATTTTACTCGTATAGCGCCAACGTTTTTTTGCAGGGTGTGCCGCCGATGAAACATATTTTGGTGCATGTCATTTGCAATTTTTTGCGTGGAGAACCTGACATATTTTGAACTGAAACATGAAATATTCCGTTTATCTTTTTCACATGACACCAAGCACAATTCCATGCAATTCAGGTGCCTTTGGGCCTTGAACGTTGTTCAAACCGGAATGTTGCCGCCAATCGCAAGGAAAAATAATGACACATTTATCAATCTTATCGCTGTTTTGGTGCAAATGAGGTTTTCTGTGCGCTGTTTTTTATGCAAATGATCCGGCTTCACAAAAAAGTCGGGTAAACGTTTGGAGTGGGCCTTTCCACACCCATTTTTATCAATTTAGCACAGATAAGAAATGTGTTTAACAACAAACCCAATTGATCCTGTAAAATTTCGCAGGTGAATGCTTCAGTTGGAAAATACGGAGGTGGACGATTAATAATGTGGTTCGTTGGAAAACAAACGAAAAGGTGCGGGTGGTGGCGTTTTTATTGCAGGCTTTTCTGTATCACATGGGCAATTTCGTATACCCAAAGTCTGTTCATTTTCAGAATGGTCCGCGGCCCGCGCCCTTTTTCCAGGCAGGGATGTGCAAAATTGTGCAAAAATCTGAATTCAGAGATTTGGCGGGCAATTTTCGAAACTGTCGGTTTTCATCTCTCAATCGTTTGACATTCAGATTTTCACGATTTTTGTGGATCTGTCTGGTTGTCTGTTCAACAGAGTCTGTTGAACAGACTCTGTTCCGCTCCTGCTTTTAAAATGTGGTGCAGCGCTGTCCCGAAAAGAAAATTTCGTTGGCCTTTCCTTTGCAATTGGACCTGCCTGCAATGGCTTGAGGCCACATCCGCTGTTGTGGCCGACAACTGGAAAACAGGCAGACGAATTCATGTCTGGAAAATTTCAGAATCATGTTCAGGTTGCTTTTCCATCTGTGATAAGTTTTGTCCAAGCAAACATGCGCCGAACGAAAATAGAAAAAAAAATTGGAGATGGCGAGATTCGAACCCACGATCTTCGGATCCCAAGACCAATGGATCCAGCTGAGCCACCAGAGCCAGCGAGAATTTCCGTTCTCAAGTCGCGCTTAAATTAAAATTCTCGGATATTCAGGAAAGGAATATCGGACTATTTGGACACCACTGTCGTGTCCCCGCTCCCACTTTCGTTTCGCTGCGATTTTTGGCGCGAACCATTCTGAAAATGAACGCACTTGTCTGTTCATTTTCAGAATGGTCCGCGCTCTTTTTGCAGACAGAGATGTGCAAATTTGTGCAAAAATCGGGAATCTGAGATTTTGAATTTTCTGGCCTCAATTTTCGAAACTCTGTGGGTTTTCACCTCTCAATCTTTTGATAATTCTATTTTCGGAGTTTTTTCAATTTTCTGTGACCACGATCTGTCTGGTTTGCAAGTCTTTCCGGTCCTGCGTTTAAAATATGCACTTCTAGTGTGCAACGCTGTACCCGAAACTTCGCTGGACCTCCCTTTGCAATTATTGGCACCGACCTGCAATGGTGTGCGACCACATCTGCTGCTGTTGCCAACAACTGGAATACAGGCACACGTGTTCATGTCTGGAAAGTTTCAAAATCATGTTTGGTTGCTTTTCCATCTGTATGTTTTGTCTTTGCAAACATGTGCCAAATGAAAATGAAAAAATTTCGCCAATGGCGAGACTCGAGTTCGAACCCACGCTCTTGTGATCGAAAGTCCAACGCTCTACCAACTGCACCACCGGCACTTTGAATTTCATTTCTCCAGTCGCGCTTAAATGAAACAACTCGGATTATATTCAGGCAAAGAATGTTGTTCATTTTGGACACCACTGTCGTGCCCCCGCTCCCACCTTCGTTTTGCTGCGAGTTTTGGCGCGGACCATTCTGAAAATGAACACATTTTTTTCGAGAATTTTGTGAAATTATATTGACTTGAACTTTCATACTCCCTGCAGAAAAAAGAAAAAAAAACAGCTCCGTTGGTGTAACCCGTAAGTTCACAACTTCAACCAAGAGTAGCTCTATTTTAAGAAGCAAGCGGAAAAGGGTTGTGAAATTTCATTTATTGCGAGAAGAAAAACTGCTGTGCTGCATAAACTTGGAAAAATGCAAAAAAAACTGTATAGGCGGCAAAAATCCTCGACTCAAATTCTACCGTTAGCCCATTTTGGGACATCACCCCACAGTACCTATAGTTAAACCAAAGCTGGTGCCGAAAATAGAACGTGACCCGCAGACTTGACAATGCGAGGACCACGACATCTGGAGCACCCTGTTTCGCTTCATTCACCGTGAAACGGCCTTTGCGTAAAAATATCGCAAAATGACCAAAACAAATAAACAGAAAAAAAACAAAGGAAAAACAAAAAACGCCGTCTCCGCCACCTCATTTGTTCATGTTCAGGAGGCGGATGCAAAAGGAATCGAGGCGGCGGGCCGAAATAATGAGGCTGCGTGTGCGGCGGTCGGCAGGAGGCGACGGTCGGCATGAGGCGGCGGTCGGCAGATATTCCAAACTGTAACGGATTTTTTTCATTTGGGTTGTTTAAAAACTTTCTCTGGTTAATTTAGGTGTTTCTTCGTCACAGACACAGATCTTTGCATTATTTTAAACTTTTGTCCATCAATCTTTTTGTTTTCAGTTTTCACCTTCCATGCCATGGTCATCGATTTGGAGTTTTATGCTTGGTAAAGATGAGATTTTTGCAAGAAAATGGTCATTTTTCCAAAAAT
>JASGXE010005253.1:0-23662 GCA_030068105.1 Sinentomon sp. SZTP_YWyxl
AGCCATTCGGCTGGTGGTCCGACCTTTTACCTTGTTGCACACACCTTGGGCTCGCAAGGAGAACATGCCCCTAATCGTAGCCCAATTCTGCTCTGCATTCAACTGAAACGACTCGGACCAGTTTTCCGGCGTATACACGCCAACCCGCAGGTTTCCCGGAGAGGTCATGCTCTGCAGAGCAGTGATGTGCGACTTGTGAGATGTGGCTTTCTGTTGTGTAACCTGCAAGCCACTGTCTGGACTTGGAGCTAGGTGTTCTTTAACGTGCGCAGTGTGATACTGTACACGGGACCTCCTTCTTAAAGTCCCATCCGAAGGACTAAGAGACTGGCCACTAAGTCTCTCTTTCCGACCTCATTTACTGTGCCTCGCCAGGGAGGATGCACCATTTGTGCCCAGTAAATTTCGTGCCACGTTTAAAATTCGTGTAAATTTCGTGCAATAGAATTACTCGCTTCACAGCATGATTGAAATCTTTTTGTGTCACGTGCTCAAGCTTTTTTTACCTTGTCTGTCGCTATTGATTTTTCTGATGCTGCGATTTCTCACTTTGTCTGATAAGGGATTTGCATTTTTTTGTAAAATTCAAATCCTTATGTGAATAATTTTCTGTGAAAACTTACCTCGTTCCGATTTTGAGTCCACAACAGCCCAAAATGCCCACACTTTCGGACGACGGGCATGACCAATGCTGCAAACATTTGTTGGCAAAAGAGTTGAGAAAAAAAGGAAATAATAAAAAAAAAAATATCCACCTCATCAGAATATATAAAAGATGAATGCAATAAACGCCTCAAGTGCAATATACGGTAAATCCAGAAGGTGATCGCAGATCTCAATAACACCATGGTGTTATTTATTGAAACTGTTCATTGACAGTACCGAAATAAATTGTCGTTCCTCAATGGAGAAGAGTGGGTATACCCATCCCATGCAATCATCAGGAATATACCTGTTGTCTTTTTGATGTCAACACCATGCGTTTGAAAATAATACACAATATCCTTACCAGCTACCAGAATTTGCTGATCGGGTCAGAGCTGTGTGGTGTGTGGATCATTTGGTGATGGCATTTTAGTGTTTTATGAGGAGGTATCATTGACGCAATTTATGGCTGTGTTTTTTTATTGGTCACTCAATGATGGTCAAATCAAGTGCCAGAGTGACAGTAAACGCATGCATGGGATGGTGCATGCGTTTCTCAGCATTGGCAACGCTTCTGTTTGGCGACGTTGATCATTTGATCAAGCACAGATGAAGCGACATGGAGGTGAACATTTCTTGCTTCCTTTGCAGCCTTTGTTTGTTTTTTTGTTTTGGATAGGATGGGTATAATTTATTTGAAAAAATGTGCTAAGATAACTTTAATATACCAAATCGTTATTCAACAAATAAAGCGAAACAAATCGTTTTTCGTGTAAATTGTTTTTTAAAGTTTGAATGTTATTTGTTTGCAGCATCTGTTTGAATACAATAAATGAAAAAAGGACTAAACCCAAAAAATAACAAAAACAAAATGACAAAAATAATAAAAATATTTCAACGATAAAATATGTAAGAAGGGGATGTCCTTCATGTTTATAGGAAATGCCCTGTTGTTCGCAAACTTCTCATTATCCAACAATTCACTACGCGTGGAAGTCAGCAATGGAAGAAAAAAAAATTATTGACAGATGCGAGCGTAGGTGCAGTGGTTAGCGCGTCGGACTCGTAATCTGAAGATTGCGGGTTCGAATCCCAGCTGGGACACGAGATTTGCCGTGGCACTTGTGTGTGCATCCTCCCCGGGAGGCACGGTAAATGAAATTTGCCATGGCACTTGTGTGTGCATCCTCCTTCGGCGAGGCATGGTGAATTCGGTCGGAAAGACAGACTTAAGTGGCCAGTCTGTTAGTCCTTCGGATGGGACTTTAAGAAGGAGGTCCCGTGTGTAGCATCACACTACGCACGTTAAAGAACACCTAGCTCCAGGTCCAAGACAGAGGCCTGGCAGGTTACATGAACACAGAAGCCACTTGGTATCACCCGCCGATACTCGACGTCGGTTCCTGCGGGTTGGCTGTGCCATAATACCGGCAGTATCGGCAGTTGTGACTGAGGTCTTGGGACCTGGAGCGGTGGGTGCTGTTGCGATTGCCCTCGGGAGTATGCCGGTACCTCGCCGGGACCCTTGATTGGGTGCCTGGAGCGGTGGGTGCTGGAGCAGCTACTCTCAGGTGACACTTGCCAGTACCTCGCCGGGACCATGGCTGACGACACAACAAAAACATGAACGGTCGGACCACCAGCCCAAGGCTATCTGTCCATAAGACCCAAAGAAGAAGAACACCACAGTGAAAAAATAAGGAAGCCAAAATGAAACAACAGAAACAGAAGGACACGCTAATGGATAGAGCTTTGTGTGAATAAATAAGCATGTAGAACCCTGCTGACTGATGGATAGGAAAAGGGGAGAGAGTAGCAAAGTGCCCTTTGAGAGCATGATGGACAGTTTCATCACGATCCAGAAGACCAGAACTGCAAATTGTGGTATGCACCCACGAAGGAATGTCCAAAATGGGCCACTGTCTTCGTTCTGTCCTTCTGGATTCCTTTTTCTTGTTTTCCATCCACATTTTTGGAGCAACCGAAAACATCAAAAACTGCCATCTGCCTCCTTTGCATCAGGCAGGATACCACAGGACCCATGCACCCTCTGTCCCACTCCACTCACTGCTGCTGTATCATTTTCCTTCTCTTGAACTTGCAGTTGGTTGTATCTGTGGTCACTTGTTTCCAATGGTGCAGGCACACTTGCACTTCTCTCTCCCCTTCCTCCCCTCTCGCTACCTGCTCGCTGGCCGCTGCTCATTCGTCATGCCTGTCCAAAATATTTTGATCTCTCCGGTCCCCCCACAACCCCAGTGGGCACAGTTTCATGCCGCAGATGTTGAGTTGTTGCTGTTTTTGGCTGTGCATGCAGTGTCTGTCTCTTCCGAGACTTGTGATGAGCCCCGTGACCAAAGTGGTCAGTGTTGAGATTTGGGATTGGTTTCTCCATCCACTTCTTTGTTTATTTCCTTTTTTAAGTTGCTTTTGCTTTGCTTTTTTGAGTTGCTTCGCCTCTCTTGTCAGTGCCTTCATTTGTGTTGCAAACATGGTATTTTTATTGCTTTTCTTTGCTTCACCTCCTTTTCCTTCCCACAACAAAGAGCCCCCGGCCCAATCCATCCCACTCCTTCTGTTGACGACCCACTCCAGAACCATCCCAGGACCAGGGCGCGACCACTTTTTGTGTGATGTAGAGCTTTTGGAGCTCTCCTACTCTCTGGTCGTCCCTCCGCGCTATCATTTGACTTTGCTATGTCTCAATTTCCAACTGGCGTGACTTGTTTTTCGTTTTTTCCTTTTTATTACTTTTTAAAAAACACGCTGACATGCAGGGGAAGGGCAGTGACTGCAGGAGCCAGTGAGACAGCTTGGTTGTGCATGTTGTGCCTGTGTTGCGGCCGGATTCCGATTTGATCCATGGACTGCACATTCTGCTCTCCTCTCCTGGGTCCACACGACCAAGGGCCAGGACTCCCCTTTCAAAGCCCAAGCCAAGCCCCATTATCTGATTGAACCATATCACGAATTAACTTCGAAAAAAGGCAAGCAAAAAGTACACCACTCTGCCGCTGGCAAAATGAACTCGAGCAAGCCACAAACAGGCAACAGCAGTCAGCAGAGGCAGATCAACAACGGGAGTCGGGACGGGATTTTCCTGCCCTGCAAGCATGCTGCTTTCTCATCGCAGGTAAAATGGCAGACGTCTCAACCACAACGTCGGTAAAGCTGGCTCCCATCCCATGCCCAGTGCGAGCCAAGGAAAAGAGAAGAAAAAAAAAAGAATTCCAATTTTTTTTAAATAATAAGAATTTTTACAATTTTTTTTTTATAAAATTTGTAAAATTTTTAAAAAATGTGCAATTTTTGAGAAAAAAAAAACGATTGACCAGAGTGTTCTCCATTGTGGCAGTTCCAAAGGTCTGTCCAAGGGTCCGTCTGCCACCGCTTATCGGAATCGCCGCCATCGCTTCCATCATCATCATCGTGGAGTCATATGGACTGATAGCCATTCGGCTGGTGGTCCGACCTTTTACCTTGTTGCACACACCTTGGGCTCGCAAGGAGAACTATGCCCCATAATCGTAGCCCAATTCTGCTCTGCATTCAACTGAAACGACTCGACCAGTTTTCCGGCGTATACACGCCAACCCGCAGGTTTCCCGGAGAGAGTCATGCTCTGCAGAGCAGTGATGTGCGACTTGTGAGATGTGGCTTCTCTGTTGTGTAACCTGCCAAGCCACTGTCTTGGACTTGGAGCTAGGTGTTCTTTAACGTGCGCAGTGTGATACTGTACACGGGACCTCCTTCTTAAAGTCCCATCCGAAGGACTAAGAGACTGGCCACTAAGTCTCTCTTTCCGACCTCATTTACTGTGCCTCGCCCAGGGAGGATGCACCATTTGTGCCACAGTAAATTTCGTGCCCCGACGGGGAATCGAACTCGGTCCACCTGGGTGGGAGTCCAATGCGCTAACCACTGCGCCACGAGGTTCAATGCGCTAACCACTGCGCCCAAAAAAAATTGTTGCCTTTTTTGACAAAATTTTTTGACAATATTTATTCATCACTTCATTTTTGCTGCAACATGGGTACGAATAACTTTTCAGTGATAATTTTCATGCGTTTATTTTCTTCTTCATTTCAGGCTTCATTTTGTCACTTCAAGCAGATTCATTGATTCAACAAATTTCCAGGATTTTATTTCCATCGTTAACTTTTACGTTTCACTTCAATTGCCTGCTTTCCGGAACAATTCTCATGCATTATGAAACTTTGACTGCTTATACGCGAAGTTTAACCACTCTGCTTTTTCAGATTTTATCTTTTTTTCGTTGCAGATCTTATTTTATTCTTCATTTCAGGTTTAATTTTGTTTTATTTTTGTCGTTTCAGGTTTTATTTTCTGGTCCATTTCAGTCTCGGATGCAGTTTTGATCTTTCCTGAACGTAAACCCTTTTGTGCATGACTGCAACGTAACTGGTTGGGTCTTGTGGACAGACAGCCCTTCGGCTGGTGATCCGACCGTTTTTTGTTTTGTTTTGTGTCGTCTTTCAAAATGCCCACTGATTTGGGCATATCCCGATTTTGTGCGAAAAAAGTGAAAAATGAAGCCAATCTAACCAATCCTATCTGTATTGTAAACCCACCTAACCAAACCTAACCTTGGCCTGTATTTCTTTGTTTCAAACGTTTTTCCCCGTTTTAGGGGGTCAGAACTTTTCCAAAAAGTGAAATGAAAAAGTGCCCAAAACACTGCATTTCTTACGAAATAGGCGTCCCGGCGAAGTTCGACCAAACACGAAGTTCTACCAAAACACACCAAAAAAAAAATTGGATACATACCTATAGATATAGTTAGATAAGACAAAATAGATTTAGCAAAGTTTTCTGCACTTGGTGGCAGAGAGTGTGTCACAAGTTGTGAATGTTATGTTAATGTTATTGTGTTGAGAGTCGGACAATGGCCGACAACTTGCTGGAAGCGCTCTGTTATTGTACCAATTTTTAAAAAGGGTCGACGATCAGTCGCTTCCAATTACAGGCCCATAAGCCTACTAAATACTTGTTCAAAAATTCTGGAGTTCATTATGGCTAAGCACATCAGAGGGTTTCTATAGAGGCAAACTCCTTGTTGGCTGATTTTCAACACGGTTTTAGGCCGGGCTTTTCATGTTCCACTCATCTCACTGCATTCACGCAAGATCTTGCACAGTCCCTTGATTGTGGTACTCAGGTAGATTGCATCGCCATTGATTTTTCCAAAGCCTTTGATGTGATTAGCCATAGACTCTTGATTAGAAAGTTAGAGCTTCTCGGATTGGATGAGCGTACCATTAAATGGGTAGTTGGCTACCTTTCTGGCCGCTCCCAGTGTGTAAGAATTGGTGAGCATCTATCAAGTCCCCTTCCAGTGACCTCCGGGGTCCCCCAGGGCAGCATTTTGGGGCCTTTACTGTTTATCATTTATATTGATGACATTGGTCATGGGATGCGCTCACGCATGCGGCTGTTCGCTGACGACTGCATACTGTATTCTGAAGTGCGTGGGCTGGGTGACTGCGAGGAACTGCAAGGTGACTTGGCTCTCATTCAGGAATGGTGTAGCAGATCTGCTATGGCTATGAATGTCGACAAATGTAACTTAATTAATTTTTGTACTAAGAAAGAAAGTGTTATGTTTGATTACATTCTGAATGGCTCTGCACTTCTCCCTCAGAGTGAGATTGCCTATCTCGGGGTTAAACTTACGAGCAAGCTTGACTGGTCTCCACACATTAATATGCTTACTTCCAAGGCAAATAGGGCTTTGTATTTTGTAAGAAGGAATTACAGGAAGTGTCCGCTTAGAATAAGGGAGCTAGCTTACTTCAGTCTTGTGCGGCCTATCCTGGAATACACTGTCTCATCTTGGGATCCTTGGCGTGAATGCCAGATTTCTGCACTGGAAAAAATTCAACGGAGGGCAGCACGCTTTGTTGCAGGTGATTATAGGCGCCATAGTAGTGTCACCGCTATGATAGCTTCACTAGGTTGGGATTCTCTTCAGTCGAGGAGGCGAGTGACTCGCCTTACCTGCCTGTTTCTGATCCCGGCGAATATTGGTGGCTGGGGAAAATTTCTTAAATTCCTAAGGATGCCAACATTCTACTCGCATCGAGATCACGTTTACAAACTCCGATCTGAAACTTTCAAGAAAGACATTGGCAAGTTCTCGTTCTTAGGAAGAACTATCCCGGAGTCGAACTCCCTTCCAAGCAGGGTTTTTGAACAGCCTTTGAGCATACCTCTCCTCCAGGGCAGGCTTCGTGATTTCTTTTAATGAATGGCAATGCCGGAAATTTCATCCTTCTTTGGACCTGCTCATTCCACCGGGTATCATATCTGAGCGATATTGTTATCGGAGAGGTGGTGTGCACAGCTTTAGTTCATTGCCTTCTTGAGGATTGGCTCAAGAATATAACACTGCGTGTATATGTTCTTTAACCGACATCCTTGCAAAAACGCTGTTTTATTCTGTCAGCTTGCTTTTTTCCAATGTGTGTTTTTTTTTTGTTGCATTTTACTGTGACTGTCAGCACTTAATGTATAATATTGAGAGGAGGAAACTCCTAAAATACAGAATTTCAATTTCAATTTCAAACTTGAGGTAAAATGGTTGAGGCAATGGCTGTCAGCCAGAGTGGCCCTCCTCGCCGAGCCACCGGCCGTATGGCTGTCAGCTCAGATGGAGGTTGATGATGATGATGATGATGATGATGAAGGAAGGTCACACGAAAAATACATTTGATGGTTTTAGATGACGAATTTTCAATGCAGTCCCCTCCAACATTAACGCACTGCTGCAATCTGACTTTCAGCAAAGTCAAAGGCCTTACGCCACTCGCTTTTGGACAGGGTGTCAAAAAAGATCTGATGGCAACATAAATCTCCTCTTCTGTTGAAAATTGACGACCTGGCGAATGTTTTTTTAGATTCAAGCAAAGCCAGAAGTTACACATAGCCAAATCAAGTGAATACTGTGGATGATCAATGCACAATCACATTGTTTGCCGCAAAATTTCAACCTTTGCCTTTGCTATATGCGACGATGCGTTGTCGTGGTGAGGCAGTAATGCCCTCACTTGAAGAGCAGCAAGGATTTTTGGCTGGCATTTTGTGATGGACCAATTAGCTGTAACTGTTGTTTGTTCTTCCAACTTGATTGCCTTAACCAGACCGGTATTTCTGAAAAATATGGCACACATTACTTTTTTCATCACACGCTGGTTCTTCGGTGTCGTCTGTGATGGGTCATTTTCGGGGATCCACACCCGACTTGCTGGCATGCTGGTCGTAAAATGTGATGAATGTCTCAACGCCAATTGACAATAAACGATGCGATGGCCGCCCTCCTTGGCCATTCTCAGAGTTTGCTGACTGCTTCGTTCTCGCTCAGCCTGTTGGAACTCCATCAACTTTTTGCCATTCCTCGTGGAGGATTTTCGCCACTGCTGCGGATCCAATCCCCAATGATTCCTCAATCATTGCAAACGTGTGTTTCGGATCATCCGTTACCGTACGTTTCACTGCAGTAACACTTTCCTCGGAAACAGCTGTTCTGGGACATCCTGTATGTCCTTCATCAGACAGAGAATCGTGCCCTCTTCTAAATTGCAAACTGTAGACGGTTGCACGAGAAGGCCTCTCTCCGCCGAAAGGAAACTCCAGTCTTTCTTTGCACTGACCGTAAAATGCTCTGAAGCAAGCTCAATTTCTAAGCTACAAAATGAAAAGAAGAAAATGTTTTCATTGTGACAGTACAAAAGACTGATTGCAAATTTTCTGTTCCAAGATCTTGAAAAACATCAAAGTTCGTAACCCCAACAAGACCCGGCATATCAGTAAACAAACTTCCGCAAATCTCACAACTTTCAGAGTGACTTTCGTATCACCTGAGAGCAGCTGCTCAAGCACCCACCGCTTCAGGCATCCAAATTGGTCCCGGCGGCCAGTTTACAAACCCTGCCGCGACTTTAGATGGCAGGCCGGGGCCCCCACCGAGCATTGTTTTTTCGAGAGGGGACAGGGTTAGGTCAGGTTCATATAGCTTCAGGGAAGAAGAAAAAATATTTCTTGCGAAAACAGGGCCCCAATCGAGCATTCTTGCACCAAACGCTCTCTGCCATCTAAAGATGCGGCAGGGTTTGTAAAACCGCGTCCCGGCGAGGTGCCGGTGTTGCGACAAACAGTCACTCCCGACAAATTCTCAGGGGGGATTGTGAATTTGTCAGCAAATATTCAATCCCCTCTGGTTATTTGTCAAAAATGAGCCGTCAAATTCTCAATCCCTCCGACAAATTTACAATCCTCTGAAAAATCGATGGTTTCTGATCTCAACCTACCCTGAGAATTTGCAGCAAATTTACAATCCCCCTGCGAATTTGTCGGCAAATTACAACGCGGTCTCCCGGTTCTTGGATTCCCGTTTCTTGGATTCCCGATTCTTGGATTCCCGATTCTTGGATTTCCCTTTCTTGGACGCTACCGTTTCTTGGATTCTCGTTCCTTGGATGGAATCGTTATGGTGATTACAGAAAGAGTGTTTTTATTTGCGCTTGCCGGAGTTTTTTGCATGCAATTTTTTGCGACAAATTCGCAGGGGGGATTGTAAATTTGCTGCAGCTCATGGTAGGTTGAGAATTTGTTGACAAATTCGCAGGGGGGTTGTAAATTTGTCGAAAAATTCGCAGGGGGATTGTAAATTTGCTGCAAATGCTCAGGATATAGGTTGAGCATTTGTTGACAAATTCGCAGGGGGGATTGTAAATTTGCTGACAAATTCGCAGGGATGATTGTAAATTTCCTGCAACTCAGGGTAGGTTGATAATTTTTTGACAAATTCGCATGGGGGATTGTAAATTTGTCTACAACTTAGCAGGGGTGATTGTGAATTTGCAACAAATACTCAGGGTATAGTTTGAGAATTTATCGACAAATTCGCAGGGTGGATTGTAAATTTGCAAGAGGTATACAAATACTCAGGGTATAGGCTGAGAATTTGTTGGCATATTCGCTGGGGATTGTAAATTGTCGACAAATTCGCAGGGGAGGGTTGTGAATTTGCAGCAAATACTCAGGGTAGGTTGAGAATATGTTGACAAATTTGCAGGAGGGATTGTAAATATGCTGCATATACTCAGCGCAGGGGGTATTGAAAATTTGCTGCAAATACTCAGAGGTTGAGAATTTGTCGACAAATCCGCAGGGGGGATTGTAAATGTGCTGCAAATGCTCATGGTAGGGTGAGAATTTGTTGACAAATTCGCAGGGGTGATTGTAAATTTGCCGACATTCGTTGGGAGATGATAAATTTGCTGCAATACTCAGGGTCGGTTGAGAATTTGTTGACAAATTCGCAGGGGGGATTGGAAATTTGTCGACAAATTCGCAGAGAGGGATTGTAAATTTGCAGCAAATGCTCAGGGTATATGGTAAAAATTTGTTGACAAATTCGCATGGAGGATTGTGAATTTGCAGCAAATAATCAGGGCAGGTTGAGAATTTGTCGACAAATTCGCAGGAGGATTGTAAATCTGATGTACCTAATACTGGAGATCCTCATGTGATGTACCTAACACTGCTGTGCATCTCCATTCTCTACCATTGTGGTCATGAAATTTTAAACTTTAATTTTTTTTTCTCATCCAAAAAAAATTACCAAAACCAATATGTTTTTCTTATTTATTGTCTGATTTGAAAATGATGTGTCCTTGGACATGAATGCACATGCACCGCTCCAACCTCCGAGTCACTGATATTGTGTTCAAAAATTTGAAATGATTTTGTTTAAATTTGATGATTTCATTTGAAATTTACAAGAAAAAAAAAAGAATGGCCCACAATTATATTTCGAGGCCAACAAAGCAGAAAAAAAATTTGCTGCAAATACTCACATTATAGGTTGAGAATTTGTTGACAAATTCGTAGGGTTGATTGGAAATTTGCCGCAAATTCGCAGGGGGATTGTAAATTTGCTGCAAATACTCAGTGTAGGTTATGGGATCAGAAACCACCCATTTTTCAGGGGATTGTAAATTTGTCGGAGGGATTGAGAATTTGACGTCTCATTTTTGACAAATAATCAGGGGGGATTGGATAACTGCTGACAAATTCACAATCCCCCCTGAGAATTTGTCAGACTGACCATTTGTCGCAACAACGGCAAACTCCCGAGGGCAAATCTTTTTTGGGGAAAAGGGCATAATTCCACTTTTTCCCGGATCTTCGATGTCACCCATGATCTCTGTTGATCCCATGGTAACGCTTCACGAAAAAAGGGCACATTTGTGCTGACTCCAAATGGATAGACAGTGGAAAAACATCTTTTTTCGGAAAAGGAAATAAATCCAGGAATTTTGCTATTGTTATAGAAAAGTATGGAAATGGAATTATGCCCTTTTCCCAAAAAGGATTCAATCATTACTGCAGCGCTTCACCGCTACAGGCACCAAAACCTCAGTCACCAACTGCAGACACAGGACACTGCCGGTTTTCTGGCATTGCCAAGCCAACCCGGGTGAAAGCCGTCAACTGAGTTGTGCACAAACCTCCAGGCTAAAATCCATGCTGTGCACTGCTTGAGACAGCGGAAGACTCCAAAAACTCCCGAATATGCTCAGCAAGAAAGAACTCCAGTATTTTGGAGCATGTATCCAGAAGACTAAAAGGCCTGTAATTTGCCGGGTCGTCCCGTTTTCCCTTCTTAAACACAGGGACAATTACCCACCTTTTCCATTCGGAAGGGATATTCCCTTCATTCAAACAGGCTTTAAATAGCACGCACAAAAATTCAGCAAAAATTAGGTAGCCACTTTAACAAATTAATGCCGATTGTAGAGGGATTTTCGGCAACCTTTGCTTTCATTTGCGTTATTATTTTGTCTATCATGCCCACAGAGACAAAAGGTCTAAAAGGTAAAATAAAGTGGGCATCTCCCCTGAAAAGTACGATTGCTCCCATCAACCCAGCTAATTGATCAAGGTTCTGGCCTGAATATCAACAATTCTTTTAAAACGTAGACCGCAGGTAGGTACTTGGATCTCTGTATTTTTAACCCCAGCCAGCGCCGTTTCAAGGGATTATCTTGCAGTTCACATTGTGATTTCAATTATTCTCCACGCGCATTGACAAATGGAGCCAATCCACATGCATTGATTCTGTCTGTGGCCAGAAATAATATCATTTATTGGCTGTTGGAATCATCGAAAGACAATATGACGGCGGGAGTTGAGCCTTCTCTTGACTGATCACTTAAGGTCAAACTGTTACGAAGGTCGGTAAATGAGTTTTGCAAGTTGGTCCCAAAAATTGAAAGGGAATGATTTACATTGAGTGTACTTCCAAAAATCAACAAACATGTTCTTTCGGAACATTCTTGCAAATTTTCAGCCATCTTGTGTGTGTATCTGGAAAACTATGGCCATTACGAAAGGAGTTACGTTTGCCATCTGAATTAGCTGATTTCTAGAAGTGTTTGACCCGAAGAAATTGCATCCCTGCCACGCTCTTTCGAATTTTCGGCAAAGGTCAAAAGTGGTGCGGTGCATGCTCATCACGTGTATCTTGAGGATGGTCGCCAAGAACAACTTTTTTCTCCTGCAGGGCATCTTCTTTTTCTTCACTTTATGTGATGATGGACTCCGTCAACGACTATGGTCCTCTGAATGTGAGAAACACATGGACTCATTTTAGTGGAGTTTGAAAAGACGCCCGTCATGTGTGTCCCAATTTGATCCAGTCATGTGATTGCATGATGTTTATGAAGGATACCAACTAACTCCACCCCAACTACAGATAGCACGCAAAACACACAACAAACAGACAAAGACAAAATTTGCACACTTGAGAAACAAATCATAGCGCTGAGCCGAACAGTACAAGAACTCAAAAATGAAAACACAGTATTGAGACTGCAATTACAATTTGAGACAGAAAACACGTCAGAGGCACGGCTCAACGCTCAGCAGACACACAATCACATGACATACAGCCAAGCTCTCCAAACAGGCACGAATGGAAACACAACATCAACACCGATCAGACCACCTGCAACACCAGAAAACAGGCGTCCACCGTTGCTTCCGACACCTTCCACGAAGGAGTGCACCTTCAATGCTGTGGAGTATGCTGAAAAATTAAGGAGGCAGGCTCAGCAGCAGAATGTGTCGGGACAATGGAGGCAGCCTGTCAAAAGAAACCACAACAGAAACCCAAGTCACCAAGCAACACAAAACAAACACAGACACGCTGCACCACAATTCATTAAGGTCTCATCCAGACCAACAACCACTCACAACAAGTTCAGTGTCTTGGAACGCAACGACACACAAAAACACCACACATCCGGATTTAAGCCACCAGGACTTGATCCGGCAACACCAAGTGCTCAAAAACCTCAGAATGAGGCGAAACCTGGAACGTCACAGAAAAAATCACGTCAACCAAAACTCACCGACAGCCCACGATGGAAAATCATTAAAACCAGCACGAATTCATTGAAAATCACACTCACAAACAAAGATAAAGAAGACACCACAGAAGAACAAGCAAATGAACACCAGGAAACACCAACAAGAAATGCACCGAATCATCGCCAAGACACGCATGTGGTTATCATTGGCGACTCAAATGCTGTCTTTATCAAACAGCATATTGAGACAGATAACCACACCACCACACACGCATTCAGAGGAGCAACAATTTCAGACATCACATTGAAACTAAAAGAGCTCCTCCACGACAACTATGCGGACAGAGTTCACGTCGCATTTCACATTGGAGTCAATAACCACCGACTTGGACTCACGCCACTCATCACTGCATTCAATGAACTCATCACAAAATCACATGAAATCACGAAACAGCTGAAATCATCATACACATTTTCCATTTGCAGCATCCCACCAACACAAAAGTACGGAGACATGGAACACCACAGATTTCGAGTAGCCAACGACAGACTCAAAGCCACAGTCGAACAATGGAACGCAACATTCATTGACATAACACGATTCCAAACTCCACATTATCTCAGCCCGAATGACAAGCTTCATTATAGGCCAATCGGAGCATTGAGAGTGGCTCAGGAAATCTGCAAATTCAGTTCTCGTTTTTTAGGGAACCAAGCAGACATTCCGGATTTGCCACCTTGAGAGGTAGATCCTGCAAGCCTTATGCAGCTAAAACGTTGAATTCTTCAAGACAAGTCGCGATTGGGAGCGACGTTGGCTTCAAACCAACTCTCCCGGACAATACGGGAACCGTCAATACCCCAAGCGGACCTGGTATTTTAGTCTCCCACCGTTGCGGTCCCCAAGATAAAGTTGTTCCTGCCCTTAAGGTTCTTCTCATAAATTGTCAGTCTATAAGAAGGTGCAAAAAAATTCAGTCACTTGAGTCAATATTGATGACATATGACATAGACTTACTGTGTCTAACTGAAACCTGGTTGCACTCTGGGATAAACAATAGTGAGATCTTGAATACCGACTTGTACGATATTTACAGGGCTGACAGAACAGGTGGGAATGGCGGGGGGGTGCTTATCGCAGTACGAAGAACACTTGCCTCAACCCCTGTTAATTTAGAGCATCAAACAATTGTGGGCATTGAGTACGTCTTTTGCACCCTAACAATGGCCACTGGTAATAAAATATACGTGGGTTGCATTTACCGCCCTCCCAAATCAGGATTTGAATCGATTTTAAAATTCCACGACTTACTAAATATCGTGATTGGTGCACATCCCGGCAGATCGGCGAATAGAGTACTGATAGCAGGCGACTTTAATATGCCCGGCATCGACTGGAAAACTCTATCATTGGAAGACCAATGCATAGATAGACGTATACATCAGTTCTTTTTAGATACTGCAGTCACATTTAATCTTGTGCAGTACGTCCATTCTCCAACTCGTCTGACTGCGAATGGAGCTAATAATGTTCTTGATCTGGTGTTCTCAAATATCCCAAATCTTGACATTGACATTGATACAATTGAAGGTATTGGTGACCATGAAGCGGTTCTTTGTTATGTAAGATCTCCGGCAAAAATCAAAGGAATGGTTTCGCGAAAAATTTTGGTGTACAAAAAGGCCAACTGGGACGGCATACGCCTCAAGTTACGCGATGGTTTTGAGCATTTCCGCTTGCGCTCTGCCCTTCAGTCCACGGAAAAAAACTGGTTGGAATTCAAAACGCTCCTTCTGGGCCTTATTGATGCATCCATCCCCTCGAAGCTCGTGAATAGTAAAAATTCATTTCAACCATGGATCAGCCCAGAAATTAGGAGGCTCCTCAGGCAGAAGCGTAAAGCCCATGCGCGTCAAAAATATGCATACAATGATGCACAACGACGCACCTTTGTTGCTCTTCGGAAAACAATCAAACACAAAACCAAAAGTGCCCTTTCAGATTTCCTCACCGAGGCGTTCGAAAACGACAACAAAAAGAAATTTTGGAACTATATTAAATCGCGCCGGTCGACAAAAACATTTACCTCACTTAAAGATGGTCAAAACAGTCTTGTTACTGATCCCAGGGGGAAGGCGAACTTGCTAAACGAAACATTTAGTCGAATTTTCACGACGGAGGATCTTGTAGATATTCCAAATGTATCGCACATCCCACCATCTGTCACAATGACTCCAATCGTATTTACAGTTGAGGGCGTAAAAAAACTATTATCGTCAATAAATATAAACAAGTCCCCTGGCCCCGATTGCATACCTGGTCGAATACTAAAATCCCTTGCTTCCGAAATAGCGCCCTATCTGACATTGATTTTCCAGCAATCATTGACCAGTGGGATAGTCCCGTCGGATTGGCGCTCTGCACTGGTGACGCCAGTTCCAAAATCTGGTTCTTCAGTCGATCCTACCAACTACAGGCCAATATCACTCACTTGCATAGTTTGCAAGATTTTCGAGCACATATTGTTCACGAACATCTTTTCTCACCTGAAGTTATATAATCTTCTCAGCTGCGCACAGCATGGTTTCAGGAGTGGTTTGTCATGCGAAACACAGTTGATAGAATTCTTTAACGATTTGGCCAAGTCCCTTGATGAGAGAAAGCAGATCGATGCAGTATTTTTGGACTTCAGCAAGGCGTTCGACAAGGTGCCGCACGTGCGCCTTGTGAAGAAGCTCCAGAGCTATAATCTGGATCCTGCAGCCGTTGGATGGGTCACGAACTATTTGAGTGGCAGAACGCAGGTAGTTGTTATCGATGGAGAAAAGTCCGATGACTGTAGAGTTACCTCAGGAGTCCCGCAGGGCACAGTTTTGGGACCCTTGCTGTTTCTTCTCTATATCAATGATCTCCCTCCAGCCCTCAAATGCAAAGTTAGACTGTTTGCTGATGACTGTGTCATCTACACGACCGTTGAAGAACTAAATGACTGCCACGCCCTTCAAGCTGACCTTGACGCAGCATCTGCTTGGGCTTCGAAATGGCAAATGGAATTCAACACCGGAAAGTGCGAAAAAGTCACCTTTTCCAGGCTTCAGAGTCCAACACCATTCGAATATGTGATGAACAACACACGGCTTGAGAGTAAGCCTTTCTATAAATACCTCGGGGTCACACTGACTGATGACCTGAGCTGGTCAAAACACATCAATGCGGCTTCTTCCAAAGGCCTTTCTACCCTGAATTTTATTAGGAGGAATCTTCATGGTTGCCCTGAAAAATTAAAGCTTCTGGCATATAAGTCTTTGGTACGTCCCGGTCTTGAGTACGGTGCGTCTGTTTGGCATCCAACCCAGGCCAACCACTCGAGGCAGTTAGAGCGTGTTCAGAGATTCGCTGCGAGGTTTATATGCTCAGACTTTGATAGACGGTCAAGCGTCACGCGCATGCTCGAGAATATCCAATTGCCCAAACTTGCGGATAGGAGAAAAGCTTCGAGGCTGACGATGCTAAGTAAAATCCTTTCGGGCTCTGTTGAAATCTCTCTCCCTCCGGAGGTGGAGCCAACGCGTGCATTATCAAACCGACATTCAAATCATCAAACCTTCCGGCACCTCGCAGTGCATTCGAATTCATACTCGGGATCTTTCTTTCCCTCAACCATCCGCCACTGGAATAATCTGCCAAACGAAATAGCGAAACTGACAAACATTGACAGTTTCCGGTCCAAATCATTGGCGTTCATAACAGAAAATCCCGCGCTGTTTTCGTAGGTAGCGCGCACGTGCCACAGGCCCCGTGCCGTTCGCACGTTATAATAATAATAATAATAATAATAATAATAATAACTACCATCGAAATCCATGTCGAAAATGCACATACTTGGAAGGAGTTGATGAGGAAAAACCGTTTGGTGATGCGCATCTTCATTCATTCAAACTGTGTCAATTCCTTGCAAGAGTTTTCCAACACCAAAATTAAGTTTCATCACGTTTGTTTATTCTCTGTTGATAATTTTTAACGGCCACAGTTGAATAATATCACGTTTTCTTTGCGCACGAACTTGTTGATTTACCTTTCTGCTCAATGGAGTTTGGACAGATTGCCTCCATTTGATCCAAAGTTTCTGTAGTCGTCTGTAATCAGGGTAGATTGCTGAAACTGTGCCACAGAATAGACACATATTGGAGGCAAAATCGTCAGCAGGTGCGCGCTTACTGTTGTTCACTAATTTCTTGTCTGTATATTTGCACTTTTTAAGCAAATTAAACGTAATTGAATTGAATTGAATTGCTTACAGTGTGGTACCACTTTCTTACACCATCGATATTTTGTTCCGTTCGTGGCTGGTGTCTTCTCTCCATAACAAAGGGTTGTCTTTGAAATAGCCTGTACCATTTTGGGATTGTTCAAACCACCAACAGGTAGCTGCAAACAGGGGTTACAGACCCCTGTGAACAACTACCAAAATGGCCTAAATTTTGGTGGCGTATTCTTGGGGAGACATCTCAATGAACAATTGAAATTGTCGACTCTGTTTCAGAAGAACCATGCTTTTTCGGCAGAGTAAAAACCGGTACTTTTTAAATGCCTGTATCTAAGTGTCACTGAGGCTGGTTCAAATCCCCTTTGGAACATTAGTCCAGAAGGGTTGGCGTCACAAGTGACCAAAAAATCACTAAAATCTGGTGAACGCGAGCCAAGTTCTGGGCCAAATTGCAAAACTCATTTACCGACCCACGTAAGTTACTCACCTCTTGGGAAGATTATTTTCATCAAAAGGGTTCGTTGATTGAATGTCATCAGAAATCATCAGACAGCATGTATGATGACATGTATTGCTTCAACTCGTGTGTCAACTCGGGCCATCACTCAAGTTGTTGAAGTGTTTTATGACTGCGAGCTATGTAATCTGGGTTCAAGGGCGACATTTGGTTTTGTGTCTTGTTAATTGTTGTCGCCTGTGTTCGCGGTTGAGATCTTCTGAGAAGTTGAAATTCTTTCTGCGTGTTCACTTATAATTGCGTCCTGCGCATTAAAGTTGTCACGGAAAACAACAAGGTGCGTTTTTATTCGGTGTGCATGGTTTGCGTTTCAAAGCAAAAGCAGGCAAGCATTGGCAAATTATTTTGGCAAATGGAAACACATCAAAAGGGTGGCAAATGAAACATGTTTTGCAAGTGGCGATAAATACTGCTTGAACTCCGATATTTCAGATTATTAGCAATCCCAGAAAAAAATTATCATGCAAGAAAGTAACCAGCTACATTTTTCAAATGTTTCTGTATTTTAGTGAAAATCACGAAATTTTCAATAGAAATGACTTCGAAGTTAAGCGACTCTCACAAAGTGGAACAAACTGATTATATTAAAGAATTGAGCATCATTACAAGGCGGTAAAAACGGCTGCTTGGCATTCTTTGGTAATAAATTTGGTCAATGTAACTTTCGCCTCAACAGATTCATTCGACTTTTCATTGGGGGAAAGTTTTGATGAAAAGAGTTTCGCTGAGCTCGAAACACAGGACCGGAAACTTTTTAGAGTTATCCAGGGGCGAAGTCATGGCGAAAAGTTAATTTTTGCTTTGATTCGGAGGCAGATCTCGGTGAGTTGGGAAGGATTCTGAAAGGTTTGCCCAAAAAGAAAAGTTTTGGGTTGTCGTTTTGGAATTATTTTAGGCAAAATTGGCCATTTTTACCAAAATAGAGCCATATGGGTGATATCGTGGTGCGATTTCATTCAGATTTGGTTCAGACGCAGAAGTTTTAGCCGCACAAGAAACGTTTTGGTCTCAGTTTGGAAATGTTTAAGGCAAAATTGGCAATCGGACAGTTTTGGCCGCACAAGAAAAGTTTTGGTTAGTTTTGATTATGTTTTATGCGAAATTGGCCATTTTTACACTTTGGAGTCCGACGTTATTCCCGTAACGTCTGGCGTTCCTCAAGGAAGTGTACTTGGTCCAATTTTATTTCTTGTCTACATCAACGACCTTGCTTCGAACCTGTCCTGTAGTGTGCGTTTATTTGCCGATGATTGTCTAATTTACAAAATCGTCCGTGAGGCTGGAGACAGAGAACTATTGCAATCGGATCTCAGGCAAATCGAATCTTGGTGTAAAACAAACCAGATGCAGCTAAATTTTGACAAGTGTGCCCTCCTTCCAGTCACATCAAAGTTGTCTCATGTTCAGTTCCAGTACACTCTGAGTTCTGGTATCTTAAATTCCGTGAACGAATACAAATATCTCGGCTTGACCTTTTCAAGAACCTTAAGCTGGGGTGAGCATGTTTCCTCAGTTATTAGCAAGGCTAATCGTATGCTGTACCTAGTGAGGAGGACTCTAAAGCATGGAACGAGTGACACCAAATCCGCCGCATATTTTTCCCTTGTTAGACCACTTCTCGAGTATTCTTCGGCTGTTTGGGACCCTTTTAAGCTGTGCGAAGTTGAAGCCGTAGAAGCCATCCAGAGGAAAGCGGCGAGATTTGTAACTAATCGATTTGCAAGATTTGATAGCCCCTCCGCTATGATTAAAGACCTAGGATGGTGTTCTCTTGCTGGAAGACGCAAATGCTCGAGGCTTGCCTTGCTCTCTCACATCTATTCTTGTTCATGTTCTTTCCTAACTGACTTGAGATCTTCTATGCAGCCTCCAAATTATACTTCTCGATGGGACCATAGAATGAAAATCCAGCAAATAAGCTGTAACAAGGATGTATTCCATTATTCTTTTATTCCTCGCACTATCCGCGACTGGAATTCCCTGCCTCGGGACTTAATGAGTGAATTATACCATTCCAGTAAAGCATCATCCAAGGCCTGGTTTCAAAAGAACCTGTATTCATGTTAAGGCATTGTTTGTTGCTTACATTTTGTCATTCAAGCAGATTCATTGATTTAACTAATTCCCAGGATTTCATTCCCATCGTTTACTTTTACGTTTCACTTCATTTGCCTGCTTTTCGTAACGATTTTCATGCATTATGACACTTTGACTGTTCTATATATTCGAAGGTTAACCATTCTGCTTTTTTTAGATCTCATCTTCTTTTCGTTTCAGGTCTTAATTTTTTCTTCATTTCAGGTTTAATTTTGTTTTATTTTTGTCGTTCCAGGTTTTATTTTCTTTTGTCCATTTCAGGCTCGGATGCAGTTTTGACTTTTCCTGAACGTTTAACCTTTTGTGCATGACTGCATGTTAAAAAAAAAAAACAAATTAGATACATATAGATAGTTAGATAAGACAAGATAGACATAAGCAAAGTTTTCTGCACTTGATGGCAGAGAGTGTGTCACAAGTTGTGCGTGTGTCACAAGTTGTGAGTGTTATGTTAATGTTATTGTGTTAAGAGTCGGACAATGGCCGACAGGTTGAGGTAAAATGGTTGAGGCAATGGCTTTCAGCCAGAGTGGCCCTCCTCGCCGAGCCACCGGCCGTATGGCTGTCAGCTCAGATGGCGGTTGATGATGATGATGATGATGATGAGTCGTCCTCTGTGTGAAACCGTGGTGCGATTGATTCCAGATTTGTTTTGGACGCAGATCCAGCTGCACGGAGCACAATTCTGGGATCTTTTGGCTGATTTTGGCCCGACGAAAATCGTTTTGGTTAGTTTTGACATTTAAGGCGAAATTGGCCATTTTTGTTTTGTCTTTTGCAGACGCGAATGCGTCGTCTGCTAAGACAAAATGTTATTTTTACCCGCAAACTGAAAACACAAGCCCTGTTTAAAAAGTCGATTTTCGTTGCAAATCGATAACTCAAAAAATTTGCAATGGATTTAGCCCAAATTTGGAATTTTTCTATCATTTACGGAAACGAAGAGCTGATTACGTTTTCTCTGCGATCGGTGAAAGAATGTAAAAATTTTATTCTATGCGATTGAACAGTTTTATATAGACTTTGCGCTTTGTAACATGATAACTCGGAACAATGATCAAAAATTTAACCAAATTGAGATTTTTCTGTTATTTATGAAACTTCTGATTGATTTTTTTTGTTCCGACGGTTTAAAATGTAAACATTTTATTCTATGGAATTATGTCCTACACAGCCTCTCCATCCTTCCTATCTCCTTCACTGCCCTTATCAAAAAGCTGCCAAATTCATCCATTTGCGAATGGATAAAGCGCATATTTGAGCATTTTAATCATCGAACAACTCATCATTGCGAAAAAATAAAAAAGACGATCACGGAAAATGGTCGCAACTCTTCAAAACGTGGAAGCAATTCGACCACTGATTTCGGTTTTATTCTGGCATCTTTTCACATCATCCGTCAATCGCAAAACAAATTGAACGGTTTCCATGGCAACGTCAATTCGCTTTGTGAATTGAATCAAAGCTTCCGAAATTCTGCCCCTGATTGTTTACCTTCACCATCAGCCCGACCTTCCCTTCCATATTTAGCATTCACACTCACAGCTACAAAACAGCACCCAATTTGTTGGGTAGATTGGCGTTGTGAAACTTTAATTTCTATCCATAACGCTATTGTTTTTCCATTGCCGGGAAGCGTTCACCCATGCTAAATTGACTGCTATGTTGAAGAGCTGATGTGTGTGAGTGGAAGTTAGGTATACGGCCGTACACGTACCTCTGCTTCTTATCACTGCAACCAGAGATGCTCAAGAGGTTAGTTTACCCCCTAGCCTTCGGCCAAGGCTACCCCTGACCTTTTCCCAAGGGTATACACCTATACAAAAACAGGAAAAACTGCCTAATCCGCAAGTCATTATCTCGTGTAATACCTACTGCGCTTCATGTGAATGTAGAAAACTTACGCAGCACACGCGTGTATTTTTGTTATCCTTGAATTTTTAATTATAATTTTTTTAAATAATAATTTTTTAGATATTTCCCAACAGGTGTTCTCCATAGTTCAATTCCTTCCCAGGAATTTTTGATCCCCAATGTTTGTCTCTCCTCTCAGAAGCCTATCATGTGCCAGTTTGGGTGCAAAGAGCAAACTGAACAGAAAATGACATTCTATTTTGGTTGAAAACTTCCAACAGATATTTGGAGAAATCAATCATCATCGGAAATTGCTTACCAATCAATGCTCATTGCACCAAAGTTGATATGAATCACTCTCCTCACCACTCATCTCATATCGTCCACACATGCCACTTTTAATTTGATCATTTTGCCGAACTTTCTGGTTATGCAGTTTTTACAATTGTGCTGGAAATCACTTTCAAAGTTTCTGCACCGCAAAAGACAAAACAATGGCTTCCCTGGAAGCGAACCTTTTAATCCTGTTACCCTTTGGATTCGTCCTGTATGCGTGATCCCGTGGTGCGACTGATTTCAGATTGGTTCGGACGCAGATCTGCTTGCGCGGAATACGATTCTGGGACCTTATGGACAATTTTGACCCGTGAAATTGGCCATTTTTAGCATTTGGAGTTTACCACTAGACTAGATTTGTTGAGTTACTTTTTCCCCATTATTTGCCTCTTTTTGTCTTTAAAAATGGCACCTGAGCAAACACCATCATGCACCTTTCACACTGGCACTTCACCTATCCACGAACAAACAAACACAATTTCATTTGAAAACATTCCCGAATACATCAATGACATTTACACGCAATTAAAAAACATTAACATCAAGTTAAATATTCAAGATAGCACTCAAAACACACAACAAACAGACAAAGACAAAATTTGCACACTTGAGAAACAAATCATAGCGCTGAGCCGAACAGTACAAGAACTCAAAAATGAAAACACAGCATTGAGACTGCAATTACAATTTGAGACAGAAAACACGTCAGAGGCACGGCTCAACGCTCAGCAGACACACAATCACATGACATACAGCCAAGCTCTCCAAACAGGCACGAATGGAAACACAACATCAACACCGATCAGACCACCTGCAACACCAGAAAACAGGCGTCCACCGTTGCTTCCGACACCTTCCACGAAGGAGTGCACCTTCAATGCTGTGGAGTATGCTGAAAAATTAAGGAGGCAGGCTCAGCAGCAGAATGTGTCAGGACAATGGAGGCAGCCTGTCAAAAGAAACCACAACAGAAACCCAAGTCACCAAGCAACACAAAACAAACACAGACACGCTGCACCACAATTCATTAAGGTCTCATCCAGACCAACAACCACTCACAACAAGTTCAGTGTCTTGGAACGCAACGACACACAAAAACACCACACATCCGGATTTAAGCCACCAGGACTTGATCCGGCAACACCAAGTGCTCAAAACCCTCAGAATGGGGCGAAACCTGGAACGTCACAGAAAAAAATCACGTCAACCAAAACTCACCGACAGCCCACGGTGGAAAATCACTAAAACCAGCACGAATTCATTGAAAATCACACTCACAAACAAAGATAAAGAAGACACCACAGAAGAACAAGCAAATGAACACCAGGAAACACCAACAAGAAATCCACCGAATCATCGCCAAGACACGCATGTGGTTATCATTGGCGACTCAAATGCTGTCTTTATCAAACAGCATATTGAGACAGATAACCACACCACCACACACGCATTCAGAGGAGCAACAATTCAGACATCACATTGAAACTAAAGGAGCTCCTCCACGACAACTATGCGGACAGAGTTCACGTCGCATTTCACATTGGAGTCAA
>JASGXE010005254.1:0-43612 GCA_030068105.1 Sinentomon sp. SZTP_YWyxl
GAAACCCCAAAAACACCTAGACAGACAAGACTTCCGTTCAGAAATGACGTCCCACTAAAAAAATCGAAAAAACTGATTGCACTTCGAATTTACAACATATGATTTAATATTTCTTTCGATTGCTGATGTGATGATCATTGATCAATGGCTATTCTCGAGGTGCAGGTACATCAGGGTCAGTCCACAAATGAAAGGGGAAGGGGTCTAGATTCGGCATTTAAATTTGCTTCAGGCTTTCAGGGACAATGAGCGCCAGCCGCATCAGAACGGCCAGACTTTTTAGTGCGACAAAATCCCCGCGTCAGAATGGACAGATTTTTGCATCAGCCTTTTTGAGATGGTCTGTCTAAAACAGATTTGCAGTCGCAAGAATGGGCAATGGTCAATGCTCCAATGTTCTCCCTTTCATATTGTTAAAGTGACAATCTGTTTTGGACAGACAATTTGAAAAAGTCTGCCGACAAAAATCTGTCCATTCTGACGCGGAGATTTTGTCGCACTAAAAAAGTCTGGCCGTTCTGATGCGGCTTTACATTGCACAAAATCAGTGGGGGCAGCTCTCTCGAGCGCCATGAGATCAAATCGTGCCAATGAAATCCCGCCTGCATCTCTCGAGCAGGGCACCCATACTTATTTGCCGGTTTGTACACCAGATAAACCACATATCTCCCGTTCATACCTCCGCGCTATTGAGGTGTGGGAAAATCCAGCCGGAGAAAGAATTCATAATCCACATGACTACCTCGGTCAAATTGGAACCCTCTAAACATAAACGGTGATTCACTGTCGATTTCCATAGTTTGAGGTATGTGTTTTTAAATGTTACATTGTTATACCTCAGTAAAATTGGCTCTTCTAAACATAAAATGCGATTCATTGTCGATTTCCATTGTTTGAAGTATGCGTTGATAAACGGTACATGTTATAAAATAACATTACATGGTGTTACTTGTTTAATTACGAATTACAAAATTACACTGCATGCTGTTACAGAAACGGTTTTATGCGCAAAGAATGAATCCTCTTTTAGTGCGACGTTCCCAACAGGCCTTTTCAAGTGTATCTTAGCAATAAGGGTGGAAAATAATGGACGGAAGAGTTTACGTTGAATAAGGCCAAGATAAAAAAAATACAGAACCGTATGTGCTGCACTGGATTGGGGCACTTTTGTCAATGTTTTCCGATAAAGTATCTAATAGCAGAGATTCCTCTGCAGATATGCAAACTGAAAATAGATATTAGAATAAAAAGAATAACACGTTTTTGGCAAGCAGAACAACAAGGAAAACAACGAAAGAAACAGAAGAATATGGGATATGGAAAAATATTTTTTTCGTACTTTCAGTCGACTAGTGCATTTTCAACGATTGAGAAATTACGAGATGAAGCAGATCAAATAATCTCAAGAAGAGCATTATCGGCAGATTCACTAGATTATCTATTCTCCAATATCGGAAGTATGCTGCAAAATTTTGGAGTGGCACCTCAAAGCGACAAGATGAAATTGATAGAGAAAATGTTCCCCGAAATCAATTCAATACGTGAGAGTCTTTCAGAATTGAATGAGAATGACGTGAGTTAAACAAACATTTTATTCAAATTAGCTTGATCTCTCTTACAAAATTAATACCATTATGCACCATAAATTTATTCAATTTAATTCGATTTTAAAATGTACCTATTGGTTTTGTTTCATTTTTGACATGAAGTCCGACCGCGTACACCGTGAACACACAAAATATTCGTCATAGAAATCCAGTAGCCTGCCACGATTCTTGAATTTTAATGTTTGTAGGTCCAACGTTTTATCCACTCTCATGTATGATGAGCATAAACTCTTCGTTGCCGATAAACATCTCATCGCTAAAAAACAAAAGGATCGTCACAAATGAGAACACATTCCTGCGAATTGAAAAAATAGTCGTTCGATACAGTTAGAATAGAAAAAAATAGCGTGGTAGTAATGAATCTGGCATCTGTTAGACGAAAGTCGCCATGGAAGAGACATTATAAGACTCTAATGAGTGCGAATATTTAACTAAACACTGCATAAAATAAAGATACAAACTTTCAGTTTGAGACTTCTCGTTCGCCACTGTTGGAAGTCACAAGGATAGCGACGCCATTTATTTTTTTATCTATTTATTTATCAAAAATCTCAACAATCAAGTTGAACGTCATAATAAAATAAAACAAAGAGCAATTAAACACAATAAAAACATGAGCAATCAACCAAAGAATATCGCATAGGCCTAACCGGGATAAAAGGAATGGGTGAGATGAGGCCGGACAGCATTGCATCAACCATTTTTCAACTTATGTTGAGACATATCCCACGGTCATTGGAAAATCGGCAATGAATGAAGAAAGGGAGAAGAAGGCAAAAGTGAATTCCACTCCCTGAGAGTGCGAAAGAAAAAGCTGTTGAAATGCTTATTGAACTTGACAATTGGCTGTTCAATATGGTATCCATGTTAGTTCGACGACGAACAGGCCGAACTCTAAATGCAGGAGGGAGTTTAGTACATACAATATGGCTTGTAAAAATTTTAATCGCTGACATGTACGTCACTCAGAAAACGTGCTAAGTTTCAGACGTTGGAGCATTGCGGATGAGCAATGGAGCAATACAGATGAGGTTCTATTGTAATCAGAACAGATGAAGCGCAGGGCTACGCGCTGCAGACTCTCCAGAGCACTGGAATGGGACGCATGAAATGAATCGCAGACCTCACAGGCATATTCTAGGATGGCTAAAACCAAAGACACGTCGGCTTTAAGCTTGGCCTTAGAGGAGGCAGAATTTATCATTCCTAATTGAAATGCCCAGAACCCTTCTACCTTTTGAAATGGTATAAGCGATATGGGCATCCCATGACAGATCAGAGGAAAGATAAACTCCCAAATACTTGAATTCAGTGACTTTAACTAGAGGATTCCCACCAAGATAACAGTGAGCTGAACGCGAAAACTTTGTGTTTCACTTGAAAGCCATCCAATTGCATTTGGAAACGTTGATGACTAAACCCTAAATTCTGGCCCAGGAACTGAGTGCATCTAGATTGTCCAGCAGAGATTAGCCAAGAGGCGGGCCATACAGAACTAAATCATCGGCAAAAAGCCTGCATTGCATGTGAGTAAGGACGGAAGGATTTATTGAGGTATGTCAATACCTTGCCACTTAGGCTGCCGTGAACGGATTATGTGCTCTCGCTGAAATTAGGGCACTCCAGCACTCAACAAACGAATGGCACCAAAAATGTTGGGCAGATCATCCGGTTTAAAAATTGAGCGGGCCAACTTGACGTCAAGATAGCCTGCCCATTTATTTTGCCTATAGGTACCTCGAGAACGGAATGAACACTAGCGGTGAAATTAGAGCACCCATCACTGACCGAGCTATAACTATTGGCATCAAAAATGTTCGGGCGGGCTATCTAAAAAGTTGGCTGACCAGGACAGGATGACGAATATTTCTATTTCCTACTCAACTTGACCGAAGATACGGGGCATGAAATGAGGAAGGCGCGATCATGCAAGCCGCGCTCGCCGTACTTTATGCAGTGCGCGGCTTGCCCACAATGATTCTCCGCAGGTTTGTTCTGTTGCAGGTCTCTTGCGTGCCTCCCAGTTTGAACTTTAAAAAGAAAACATAGATACATTTTTAAACCTGACGCTATAATAGAATTTTACTGTGAACAATTTCCATCAGTGTACTCAACTATAGATTCAAAATAGAATTTCTATTCCTTTCTTGTAGCTGCGGAGACATTCTTATGAAATCAAAGGCCCTGATCCAGATTAGCTTGCCGATTCCTTGCCTGCTAGTTGACTGTTTAGCGCTGCTCAAGTGCTTTTTCAAAATTAGCAGTCCGAAACCGACTGGTGTCTTTTCTAAATGGAAACATCCGACAAACCCCTGGCGAACAACCCATGGAACCGAACTAGCACGAGAGCCTGAGTGGTACTTATAAGTGGAAATCGGGGGAGGACCCTAACAAAAGTTAAGGAATAACTAAAATCTGGAAGTAAATATCATGAAATTGGGAATCGGTCTAAATTTGAGGTCGGATTGGGAGAAACTGCGAGGATGAACCCTTGGAATCGATCTAGCCCGTTCCCCAATAGCGCTAGGAGCGCTCAAAAGAAGAAGGAATAACCTTAAACGAAGTTGAGGGTCTGAAATCGTCAAGAATTACCCCTAGTGGAAAGATCGCACCAAGAATTCCCGGGAAAATATCCTCTTAGAATATGATCCCTAGTAACTTCCCCAAAGGCGCTCTTGGGGCTCTCAAAAGTTAAATCGGAAGTATCCCACCCCGAATTGGAAAAAGCCCGAAATCAGCGAAGAACGAACTCGTGTGGCTCAATAAATAAGAACCTGAATTGCATTTCGCAACGATTTTGGTTCTCCGAGTGATTTCGCGCCACAAACGTTTTTTGAAAAAGGCGATGCATCGTTTCCAACTGACCCCATGCTCAGATCGCTCAGGAATGTTTTGGTCGCGATCAATACCTCTGAAAGCGTGTGTCAGAGCAGTGAGGCTCGATTCACAAAAGTGAAGTCACTGTTCATCCGAGTCTGTCCATAATGCTCTCATACCCTTTGCATCGATTAGTTGTGTTTGACGGGTTTTCCACAATGGAATTTCTGTGGAACAAAAGGTACTGCGAAATACCTCTGAATACAAATAGGATGATAAAAAACGCGAGGTGGAATAAAATCTCTTGTTAGAGTTGGTGACTTCCTCCCTTGTACAAAACGTTGCTGGCTTCACTCCCTCGTAGAAAAACAAAACAAAATAATTGGTCAAAGTATACTGTGGTGTACTCGTTTTTCGCTTTAACATGATTGGGTCAAATCACAAAGTTTGGAGCCTTCTGCAGAAAAACCATTTGTGAGGATTTCATCCAGAAAGACCCCTGTTTACTGCTCGGGCTGTTTTCTTATTTCATTTTTCTCAGAAACAGCCTTCGATTAGTACTGTTATAAAACAAAACATTCAATTTTGAGGAACCAAGTTGTTCTTGTTCATAGGTACTTACTTTGAAGCATTAAAAAAAGCGTTGTGTATTACTTTGTCAATAAAGCTCTTTTTTAATGTGTACGCCGTTTTAGTTCTGGCTGTGCCAACGTCCTGACACCGATATATTGCCACTTTTAATTGGGTCATGCAAATACAATAACATATTTATACCAGAATAAGTAAATCCATTTTTTAATGTTTGTTACGTGATATCTATCGAAAATGTTAAGGTGTAGTTCCACCATGTAATTTTTGGCGTCATTTTGATGAATCTTTGCCATTAAATGACTGGTTGCCTCGTAAGTTTGCAGGCCCGTGCATTATCCTTGAACAACGGTAAGTCGTGCTCAACCGTCTCATAATGCTATTTTCGCTGTATCGTAGTGGCGCTTACGAATATCAATGACGCAAAGTCTGGGCTTTCCGCTTGTCACTGTGTCATCCAAGTAAAATGGCTACGAAAAAGGCTCCCATTTGTTTTCATTGCTGTTACAGCTAAATTGACAACATCCCGTCATTCAATGACAAGGAGGCGTAAACAGTGATGTGAAAAATGACACAATGGAACTGCACCTTTACATTGAACTCGAGGTCAATGTGTCACTACAAAACTGGAGGTCAAGTGGGAATTGGTAGGTACACTCTAATTCAAAATGTCTTAAAGTAAGTCACTTTTCTCCCATTTAAGAGGGGGGACACTTTTCAGATACCCCCCCCATGACTTACTTTAAGATATGACTTAATTTCAGACATTTGGAGGACATTTAAGATACCTCTCCATGACTTACTTTCAGACAGGACTGAATTTGAGACACATTTTAAGATTGAAAGGTATCTTACTGTCTGAAATTCAGAGATGAATTCAGATAGCAAACTGTCTTAAATCTTAATTTAAGATACAGTGCATCTTAAATTCTGGATTCAGATGCACTTTGTGACGGAAAGGTATATTCCTGAAATGACTCAGGTTTTTCAGACAAGAATGAAAAAAGGTTCAGCCAACCATGAAGTAGACTGAATTCTTGCACTCACTTACAGATGCAATTGACATCACAGATACATGAACAGGAACAATTATTGCACAGCTCTTATATTAAACATTCAAGAGTAACAATCATTACACATGAAGACTATAACACTAAATCTGAAATTAAGGATGGCCTATTTAAAATCACAAATTATTTCAGAACAGAAAACGTTGAGTGTTGGAGAATTTTGGTGCTGGTCAAAGGCCAGAATGGAAATTAGGAGAAATTTGCTTTTAACAGTAAATTTTTAAATATGATTTTTCATTGAATACAACTGTTATGCTTCCTCATATCATATCCAGTTTTCTGTTTTCTTACATTTTCGCCCTCACTTCCCATAATTTAAGACGGCACGTCGCTATCTTGAATTAAGATAGCACAGCAGTTGCCTTAAATTAAGACAGCGCAAACTATCTTAAATTCAGACGGTGCAAACAAGGCAAAAACTGTCTGAAAATCTTGAATTCGCACGAATTATCTTAATTTAAGATTCCAAATCCATATTAAGAGAAAATTTTAAGACAGGTTTAAACATTTTCACCTATCTTAAATATTTTCAGACGCTTTTTTATCTTAATAATTCGTTCTTGTCTTAAACTAAGAGATTACAGCGGTATTTCAGATATCTGCTGTCTTATTTTAAGAGAATTTTTCAGTACGTGATCTAGAGTGTAGGTATATTCCTACTTAAGAAGTTAGAATTATCCAAAGACGATTATTTGCGCTCAACCCTAAAAATGGTTTTCTGGCGCCATTGGCTTCTTGCCGCTGGCCTCTCGCTGGATTTTCGCCATTGGCTTCTCGCCATTGACTTCTCGCCACTGGCTGGCTTCTCGCCATTGGCTGGCTTCTCGCCATTGACTTCTCGCTGGCTTCTCGCCGCAAGTTTCAAGTGTGCTTACCTTTAACTTAATTAAAGCCAGCTAATTTAAACTTAATTAAATTAATTTAATTCAATCTTTAATTTAATTGTTCGTCATGAGAGACGGAAGAAAGAGGCAAAACTTTCTCAGTACTGAATGGGATAAAAACTCTCGGTTTAAAACGAGTTTAAATATTTTTTATCTTCCCTTTTAGATGATTTATGACAGCGCACCAGAATATAATCAAGTTAGCCATTCCGAAAAATTCTCTATTTTTGGCGTAAACGGTGGTGGTCTTTCACAGAGCCATCATAGTCTAAAACCGTTATTTTCACGAAGATAATAAAGTTTCGTTGTGTCCATGAGGCCTAGTGTCATTGAGTGGCGTTCTCTATTGACAGCATTAGTGGCCACAATGCAAAAAATTCTGAAAATTAACAAAGATATTTACCGAAAAGTACATATCGTTTTTTGCAACGGTCAATCTTGCAAGCTAGAATTTCACAGAATGCGAGGAAGATGCCTGATTTGACATATTTCGTCGCCTATGAAAGGGATTTTGAAAATAAATTCGTCCTTCTACCGATTGAAATGCATCTATCAATGATGGGGTATATCCTAAATGAGAGATAGGTTCAGGCGCACCTTCCGAAAGAAAGTCAATTCATTTGTGTTTATTCGGTAGTCTGAAGTCTGGCACAAAAGAAGATATGGCGAGTATGTTATGGTAAATGCGATCTGTCGTACAAGTGCAATGCATCAACGACAAACATTCGAAAATAATCTCTCGGTCATATTGTTCGCTTCCTGTAAAAAGAAGCAAACACCGGATTCTTTCCAGTGGGACATTAAAGTCTCCAAAGCTCTAAAAACATTTTAATCTATCTGACGGGATTGATATTATTGGACTGACATATTTTGGACATGGATACATTAATTTTTTTGAATGGGACAAAAAGCGCGACGGAGTAGGCTAGAGATTATCATGGTTTGGCAAGATTCATTAAAGGAGCCTTTTTAGTCGGTTGTGATCTGACAAATGCAATTTATAAAAACTATTTTAAATTTATTTTTCTTCAAAGGATATAATCAAATGTAATCGTTGAGATGTTTCCAAGTACTTGTATACGCTAATCAGGAGGAGAACCAAAATCCTTACACTGTTTTATTTCGGTAATAACGTAATTATGTTCCGGATTATTTAATTCAGTACCATTTTAATTAAACCTCACGCGCGGATGTGTATGACCCACGTACTCATTTACCGAATGATATTTTCCAGTGATAACTAGCTCACGCACCCTGAACATAAAAATGTGGATTGGCATTCAATACGTTGGTTAGGTCCGAATTACTTTACCATTTAGTGAAAATTGTTAAGACATTCGGAAGCACAAGCTCTTCGGGTTGATGGAGCAGAACATCAACTCAAGAAGAACGGGACAATTACAGCCGCCGATATGACATAAACTGTTGTTGCAATGTCAGAAAAGGTAATATTTCCCTACACGGTACACTGGAAAAATATCACATTATCCAAAGAGCCAAATATGCAAAAATTTGACTTTTAGGGACGACCAACATTCTGGTCGTAATACAAATTCTCGTTTTTTTGCAGAACAATAGTAACAGTGCTTCCAACCTGGTACGTACTCGTATTTCAATCAGTTTACAAATTTTCACCGGAACTATACGTCTTTAGTATTCAGACCTTTTTTCTTGAAAGTCATCGCAGTGGTCGTTAAACAATGCACATATTAAATAATTGAAGTATAAACAATACCGGAATGAAAGGCGCAACGACAGCGATTGAATCTTGATTTGGTAGTGCACGTAGATGTTCGTTACGCTCGTGAGGTCGGACTTCCTATAACTTTGCTCCACACCTTCCCGATTCGGCCGAGATCGAGGCACGGCTGTTAAAAGAAGTATAGGTTTAAACATGCTGGGAAAAGACGGAATATCAGGCGACGAGATCATTCACAAGAACAAGGATTTCAATATTCCATCAACCTTTTCTTAAAATAAAGTTCAGAAGGACAACCCCATTCATATGCGGATGCTACTTTGGTGAACACAGAGGAATCCTGTTCTGTTCATTTTCACGTCACGAGGGCATCTATCGTATTAGAGAATTTATATGTCACATGTTACTTAAAGCCTTCGTTTACTGCTTGTTATCAACCACTGCTTGGTGTTTGCCTGCTGGATGTTGTCAACTTACCCTGTAAGCTTGATATGTGCCTACTAGGCTCTAAAACATCCCTGAAGCTACTTTGAACATTCGCACCTGCTGATTGTTCATTCCCGTCTTGAGTGTAACGTGTCATCTGACACTATATTTGCCGTTTGCGAAGCAACTGTAATGCTGTTAGTCTGTGTTAAAGAGGAAACTTCTGACAACGCGCAGATGTGGGATGAGTTTCGTTTTCCATTCTACCCTGCGGCAGTGATATTCTTGCCACATTGTTTTTCCACGCACTGTGCTGTGGGAGAAAAATGAAGTACCGGAAATAAAGGCGGGAATGAATGCGAAAATCAACCAGAGGGTAAAGTTAAAGTCAACCGGTATCAGCCCGTGATAAAGAGTAAAACAGCGATCAGCAAAATGAGAATCCGTCGTATGTGAAAGAAAATTTTAAAAAGAATCCTGTGAAAGGAACAAACATTATTGGTAAGATGCATAGCGACTAACTTCATTGACAAATAAAAATAATGACACGCGTAATGGACATGGAGCAGATACAGACCCTGAGTATACGCAGGAAAAAGAAAATCAAGAATAAAATTGACGCCAGAAGAGAAGCAGCCGTTGGTCAATGGAGAGTAATCGTCTCTGTCGCCGACGACACGGTTCCTAACCTAGTTCCAGCAAAAAAACGTAGTTATTTAAACATCAATTTTTGAAATCTCATCGAGACAATAAAAAGGTACATTTGAAAAATCGAACAGGAGTAGTTTCCGTTGTCGCACACATTATGTTTAACTAAGTGGTGAGTCAAATTACCATCATGTCTGGACTTGCAAAATTCCACAGTGTTCGCAAAGAGACGAAGTGTTTTAAAAATCACTAAAAATAAATTCTGCTCAGAACAATGTGATAAGTAATTTTCCCAATAACTTCCCCTTTATTATAATTGAAATTCGGCGTATATAACCGGAATAATTGATAATTAAATCTCAAAAATAAATTATGACATGCACATATGCCACCTTCCAGCGGCGCAGAGATAGTTGCATGAATTTCGTTTTTGTACAGGGAGAGATGGTAGAGTCGCCCCAAAACTGAAATGTTTATATCTTGTAAACCTTTCTTCGGAGCACCCCTTCATGCCAATTCTTGTGGTGTGGTTTCGGGTGGTATCAAAAACTCTTTGACCGCTCTTCGGAGATGTGAGGTATACAGAGTTGTATTGTCTGCTCCGTCGAAACCTTTGTGATGGTTGCATTACACCCGTACCCCTCTGTTTTCTTATAAAGGGTTATTTTTTGCTGTGTCACTTCTGCCGGCCAAATTAACCGCGAATTATCGCAAAATGTCAATGACGTGATAAATATGAGGTAATAAGTGAAAAAATTGGGGCGCCTGTTCGCCAGGGGAAAAAGCAAAAAATAAATGATTAACCAAACAACCCCTTAAAGGAAAACCGTTGTAACTCCCTAACGTTTTGTTATGGAACATTGTTTCAAATTACATGTTGTTGCCCCTGCTCCACCAAAACCAATCGTGAAGTTTTCACCTCTCCGAAATATGCTTGTTACATTCTTGGGGTGTTTTTTCGAAAAAGAACCACTCGTGTTTTGACCGTAAGTGGGTAGACTTGGACAAAAGAAACCGGCATTTTTAAAAAGCGCAATCGATGGCGATACAATCACTTGCCAGCAGCAACATTCTCTGACAAGTATGACGCGAGAAACGAATATCTCAATTTTGGGGCGGCTCTTCTGACTTACCCTGTATATTCCACTCTGCCGCAGTTATCTTATTGCCACATCGTTATTCCACGCACCATGTGTGGAGCTAAATTAAGTTCCAGAAATCTATTCTAAAAGCAGAGGGTAGAGTTCATTAACTCTCATCGAATTTTCCTCAAATGAATTCAGAGAACTTTCAAATTCTTCGGGAACAAAACTGTAACCAGGCAACCAAGGAAAAATATTGGCACCTTGATTGGTGCCTTAAAAGCCCCTCGTTCACGGTATGAGTATGGAAACGTCTTCGTTAATGGCGTACTTGTTGGATTGATAAAGCTTTCATCGAAATGCAAGTCACAGATTTTGGAACTTGGGCTACGCTCTCTGCCTTTTGCGGTAAATGGCAGCCTTCCACTTTTGAAACAAATATTTACCAAGGGCCTCAATTCTGGAGGGCAAGGGTGACTGCCCCGTGAGAGAAATGCCTCAGCGGATGGCAAGCGTTTTTTGCTCACACGGGTAGTAGATTTGGCTTCAGAACACAAATATTGCACCGAAAAAAGAAATTAAATTTAGAAATTCCTTCTTCTTTTGGGATTCCAGCCCCCAGACCCCTGCCAGGGGCTCCGCCTCAGACCCTAATTACTGATGACTTCCACGGACACCCCAACTGGGTTGCTGCCAAGTCCTAACCTGAAGAAATACCACGGTGAAAACATGAACTGTTATCTCCCGTTCAAATTGTCATTCAGAACGAAAAACAAATGGCTTTTTTCGTCATTTTGTGTTAACGGTTGCAACCCGAACGGAATCCGTGAGTGAAGCGCACCGGAATGTGAAAAGGATGAAAACACCACGCAAAGTGTGCCATCACATGTTGTGTTGACGAATCCGGCACGATAAACTTAATGGAATAAACCGCTTGCCTCACTGCATCAAAAGATCAACATCTCAAATCAAGCCCGTCTTCTTCGCAAAGTCAGCGATCATTCTGCATCACAGTAAATCAAAGTATAAAATGACAAAACTGAACGGCACTGAAACAGAAACTAATTTGAACAAAGCCGGCTTGATCCTTCGTCGAGCTCGGAATTTACCGTTTGGCTGGAAAGATCTTCAGTTGACACCATCGCGGCCACACAGAGCGGAAACAGCCACGTGACACACAGAAATGAATGGCAATGCACACGAGAGGATTCACTTCACAGATCAACAAACCGTGCATGCACGAAAACGAGTGGAATGCGCTTACCCCGAATTCGGATGAGAAATGAAAAAATCCCATTACAGTGAGAAGCCTTTTTGTCTAATCGACGTTGAAACTGATGATCAAATTGAGTTCAGCATTGAATTGACTTCAGTTCTATCAATCAGAAGACACATGCTCAATAAAAGCAACTGACCATACCCAAGCCTCAAGAATCCGTACACTCTGAAAACTCTATTCGTGAAATTTGTCTCTGCCATCTGAAACAATTAAGTAAATTATTCAGAAGCCTTCGAGATTACGTAACGGGTACTCCACAAACAAGTTCTGGAATTCGTTCAAATCCAACTTAGGTTCAAATTGTGTGCTTCAGCACTCACAGCCAAACGTCGATTATCAAAATCTTGACGTTCACACCAGACCTAGTTAGTTCACATCGATGGGAACACTTTGTCAGATAAAGGAATTAAATGATGAGCGATTAAAACTAATAATCATTGCAGTGATTGTGCTCATTCAATTTAAAAACATGTGGCTTTCAAATAAAAAGAAGGCGATAAGAACGTTTCTCTGAGATTGTATGAGTCGAGGCTGTGGCTTCAATGCATTCAGCAGGTTCAACGCGTTCATTTCAATGCCTGTCCGTGACAGCTGTCAATTTTGGAACATCATACAAATAAAAAATAAGAAGAAGCGTTAAAAACTTCAAATGTATGACAACAAACTTTTTATGATGATTAAAAAACTGAAATAAGCAGTGTGTAAAAGGATCCTGATTTACACAGCCAGGCTTTAAAGATCTTATGTACGAGGACTTCTGTTGAAAGTTAGTGAAACAGGTTTGTATCACTAGATTCTCACCTGTGCGCACAGCTTCGTTCGCCTGAAAGCGTAAATTGTGGCAAGAGAATTTACACCGGCTTCCAATTTTCGATATTCGCCAAATTGAGTTTCTGAAGAAGACACATGCCCAACCTCGGCAAGATGGAATATAATGGCGCAACAATTTCCTGTTTCTTCCTTCATTTACATCGAATAAAAAATGGAAAAATCCCGAAAGTAGAGATGAAACACTCTTTTATCCTGTTGTATACAATATAAGGGGGTTCGTGTCATAGAAAATGCTTTTTGTTGTAGTCCATGATAAAGCATTGTTGCTCGCCACAATAATTATACAACCTGCCAGCTGGTACCACCGCAAAATGAATATACCCCATCTTATAGAATGGAACATGAACTACGCCCATTAACTCATTTATGAAAAAATGCAAGCTATGATTCCACATATGAAAATATCTGGATATATTGTTTACAGATACTTCTAGAAATTTCTGATACTTCTAGAAACAGATTACAGATACTGTAGAAATTACTAACAGATACTTCTAGAAATTTGCAATTTAAATCTGTTCCCTGAGTTCGTAAGTAAAACACCTTGGTAGGTTTGATGCGCAGGGTTCATCCTCAAATGTTTATTCGTTCGGAATCAAACATTTGTCTGTGAAATAATGGATCTCTTTAAATAGCAAAATTATGTTTCATGGGTAACACTCTAACTTCAAAAATTATGTGGTAAACACACTCGAACCTTCAAGAGAAAACGTTAATTTACATACTCGTAATTAGGTCCCTAATCATTAATCCGAATGCGGATTTTTGTTTTCGTCTTTTTTCTATTCTAGGTATTTTTGTGGTCCGCAATGTATAAATCATTTCGAACTTATCGCATTTTCAAGACACTGAGCATGTTTAAGAATTGGTAAACAACAGATTTTTCCGAGCAACTTCAACTCTTGGTACTTTGAACACATTCAAGAAACTGAATACATTCTGGAAATACAAATTTTAGGCACTTTCTATAAGCTATTGATCACTTATTTATGCAACTTGTAGTCGAACCCAACCGCTAACTGGATCAACCTGAATAATGTGAGTTTATTGTCATTCAAAAATTAAAATACCGAAATGATTTTAATAAGACTAACAAACAAAGGGATTCATTACAAGGCAGTCAAATTTCACATGTAAAAATTTTAATCAATTATTTACACTGACTTCTAGTCGAGCCCAGCCGCAATCAGGAACTTCCTGAATATCGAGTTTGTTGTCATTCCTATAAAATCTTAATTCAGATATAATTTTTAATGCGAGTAACAAACAAAGATGTTCATTACAAGACAGACAAATTCAACGTTTAGAAAAAATAGAAAAAAAAATCAAAAGATACTATTCTGAAGAAATACCCACTGTTGGTGATATCATATTCGATGACAAGTGAAATACTTGCTTCACAAAACAGGGCCAAATGTAAATCAAGGTGGATATATCACGTTGATTTGCTGCAGCATTTATCTCAATCTACATAGATTATACGAATATTTTATTTGCATTTTTGCCTATTTGCAAGATTGATTGCTTTGAGTAAGACATGTTAAAATGTTACACAAGGTGGATAAATCACGTTGATTTGCTGTGGCGCCCACCTCAATCGAAATTTTACAAACGTTTTTGCATTTTTGCTTATCATTTGTAATATTGATGGATTTGCAGTTAAGAACTTTCAGGAAGACAATACTTTGTCTCTCTAGGCTTACTTACTTCGATTCTCGTAGTTAAAGATACCATTCTCCAAGGAAACTCGATGTTAAATAAGGTCTTCGCGACCAATTTTTTTTTTCTAAAATTTACAAACGTCGGAAAGGTTTTTTAGAGTATTCGTATAGGCACAAAACCATAGGCAAATGTACAACAAAATATAAAGCACAAATAAATTTAAGCAGGTAATTCAAAAACAAATACAGTATTATTTATACACTGGCTGTATATTTGGAGAAACTACTGTTGTATGTTATTATTAACTCGCCAGGCGATTCCCTCTTTTTGCAATCAGATCTCAACCAGGTTGTTCTTTTTGTGTAACGTCTGGGTCATGGAAGTTAATACGGCCAACTTCAAGGCCAAGATATTCATAGGCCTCGTAAGAACTCACCGACACTGTCCCCTGCTGCTATGTGATTACGGATCCGCCTGTTGAAAATGTTGCGCGTATGAAATATATGGGTCTGCTCATTAACCAGAACTTGACATGGAAAGATCACATTGATCCAATTTGCAGTAAGGCCAAAGCTAATTTGTCTTTTATTAACAGGACGTGAGGTTCTCTTCCAATAAAGCAAAGTTAAAAGCCTATTAGTCAATTGTTTTGCCCATAATTAACTACGCTTCCGTAGTCTGGGACCCAGTGTGCCAAGGTGAGACTTCCCGTATTGAAATGGTCCAGAGGAGAGCTGCCCAAGTTTTAAATAGGGTAATTATCGCGGACTACCAGTGTTGCTGGGATGATTCAGGATCATGGTTTGGCTTCACTTCCAAATTGGCGCAAAGAACATCGGTTTTAGTCAACCAAAGAGGCGCAAAGTGCATCAATCAAGGACATGATTACACGTTCCATGAATCTCCACGTCTGCTGCCACCATACTCCATCGAGACCATGCAGCGTAGAACCGATAACGGGGCTTGTTATAATGCGCCATTTTCCAGAACAAACACTCTTTTTTGAAATCATTCTTTACCAGGACCATCAGAGACTGGAACAACTTGCCTTCAGCCTCACCATTGGTTTGAAGTACATTAGCATCCCCTCGCGTCACACCAGATGTCTATTCTTTTATTCCTTGACAATCCTATTCACACTATATTGTATGTTTATGTTCCTTGTGTGTAATGACTCGGAGTGTATTTTGCTATACGTCCTGCCACCATGTAACATTTGTGGCAGTATTATTGATAATAAGAATAAAAAAATAATAAACTGGTAATTAATTGGCGAAATACCAAAGTAAAAATAGTTGATTTTTGGGATGGCTGCAGTCAAAGCAAGATGCGGCTAAAATAAGTGCACATATGGTTAACTTTAACTCTACGCTTCAAGATCGGATGTTCATTTAAAATCCTTCCCTTGCGGATTTTTTCGCAACCAAGACTCAATTATAATTTCAAGTAACTTTTCAATGAAACGGCAGGACCTGTACGGGCTCAAATTCCAGTGAATTTATTCTATCGTAGACCATTATCCGTTCTCGTGTCAATGCAGTCCGATGCTTAGTAACATCCCTCATCAACTTCGACCACACGTTCTCCATCTTCTACACATGAGAATTATTTCACCAAATGTTATGGACGAAGATTCTTGTGGAAAGTAGTCCATTAAGGATCCCGTATAAAAACAGAATTTATTCCACTCTCTGCATAAATTCTTTGAGAACAGCAGTTCTTCACGAGCATAGGTACTGTTTAAAATCACTGGTAGAATGTTCTACAAAATACTTTTGAAATTAGAGCTAAGCTGGAAACTGCATCGGCCATGCTCGAAGAATTTCGACGGACCCTGTATATTCTATGTGAAAAATGCTGTCTAAAATTATAAATCGTTCAACCATTGCTGTTTTTTCTTCACCGTGTTTTCATTTCTGGATTGAGGAGTTCTGGATATACATCTGCTTTTTCAAACCGGTTTCGGTCCACTGAGTGATCACTCATAACATTTGCATAAATTGTCATGATACCAGCAGATTCAACCGATGAAAAAAATAATGAAATTCCCAGCCCCATTCCCAAGAGACTATGGGGGATCTTAAACATTAAAATCCGAGCCTCTCCGGCTCAATGGATAAGATGCATTTTATAGGATTTGGCTGTTTTGGCTTTCTGAGAAACAGGAAGTTAAAGTTCTTTTTTAAACTAAAAAAAGAATATCAGTTCCTCCAAAAATACAAAACAAATGTTATGATAAAAGAGATGGAATCATTTGGGGTTCCCAAGTGTGAGTGAATAAAGTCAAATCTGAATTGACAGAAAATTCATGCAGATGGAATTGGCAAGTCCAAATGAAAAATTGTCCAGCATTCATGCAGTCGGTGTGTTCAGTGAAGTCAAAACTTATAGATTTCCCAGTGAAGTAAAGAATCATGTTTGAGCGGAATTAGAAAGAACTGAAATTTTAATTGTTCAAAAACTGCTTTTCCTCGAAGAAAATGGATGAGTATAGTGTAATTTTGATAGACTTCCGTAAATATTGTTTTTATCTGAATTCTAATGCCCCGTATTGGAAAATACCCTTGATCGTTCGCTTTCGTTATCATTTTCATTATGAATATTCCAAAATATCTAAAAAATTTGGACGCTGCTGAAATCACCAGGTAAAACCGCAGATGCCTGAGGTAACCTGAATGTTGCAATTATTCATACAAAAATATCTGCTCAATGTTATTCAACAGCAACGGCTTGCTCCTGTGACTCCCAGATCTACTACGCCTACACCACCATCTCTGGTAACATTTTTCACTTTAAACATTCGAAGATGTTTTATTTTTTAAGTTTTTACATCTTACGTTCGTCAGCAGCACCAAATAAATATAAACAAAATTGATACCATCATTCAATGATAATCGTGGGCTTGTTTATCTTTGACTCTGCACTGCAAATTTGTAAAGTGCGCTTTCATAACCGATGCCATATGGTGGTCTTTGTTGTGCAAAGTTATTCATTCAATTTCTTCCTGTAGTGTAAATAAAAACTACTTGTCCTCAACGTCGGCCATGGTTTTTCGATCTTCCCTCTTTACAGAAGCATCCAATATTTTTTCTCAAAAGAAATAGGAAAAGAAGTCAATTTTAATTGGTGGGGCCGATTTTGTTCTACACTCTAAACACGAAGTTCAGTTTGGAACACTGTTTTAACATGGGCTTAGATAGGAGGAGTTCTTTTAAGAAAATTTGTGGAACACCCAGTGTGTTCTCTGAACACACAGGGTGTTCCAAATCTGTGACATTCCTGTCACAGATTTGGAACACATGGGCGATTTGGAACACCTTAAGTGTTCCATTGGAACACTCAGTATGTTCCAATAACAGACCAAGTGTTCTTAAAAGAACACTTTCTACCAAAGCCCATGTTTATTTATTTGTGTATTTATTTATTTATTTATTTCCATTTTATTCGCTGATTATAGTGCAAATATGTCAATGGTGAATATTTACAATCATCAGACCAACATTTAAATGCAGGAACAATGAAGCGAAATTGGAATGAGGAGGAATACACAGAAACTGAGAAAAAACACAAAAAACAGCAGTGACAGGAATTTGTCATGAAATTTACAGGAATGGGAATTGGTCTTCTAGGATTCAAGGTGGAAGGTATTACCTTGCGACGTGGGTCATTGCGCGAAGCAGTGGGGAATCTCTGGGTAGCGCATTCCAATCTTTAAGAGATCTCTCGAAAAATGAATTCAAGAAACCATTCGATTTGATTAGGGTTACGCGATATTGAAAATCATGAGTGGCTCTTTTGTTTTTTTTTTAAGTTTTCAGTGAAAAATGAAGGGATCTTTATCAATGTTTTACCTAGAAATGCAAGCCTTTTCTTATTTCTGCGGGTTCTAAGAGGGTGAGCTCAAGGTCAGTTAGCATAGAAGTGACACTGGCTGTGCCTTCATAGATTCCAGTAATGAATCTGGCTGCAGATCGTTGTACCTTTTCAACTGCATGAGAAACAAGGAATGGATCCCAAACGACAGAAGCATATTCAAGATGAGGTAATACCGTGGTCTCGTAAGCTAATAGCTTGGATTTAGTATTTCCATGTGACAAATTTCTACGCAAAAACCCTAATGCAGATCTAGCATTGTTTATTGACGCGTTACCTTGTTTCCCCAGTCTAAGTGCTCATGAAGCGTGACACCAAAATATTTAAAAATGGTGACGGAGGGAGCACATTTGTCATTTATCTTATAAGAGAAATTTTGTTCTAGAGAGAAAGGGCTCTTTTGGATTTTCGGATGGAAGAGTAGAAATGCACACTTTGAGACGTTAATATCCATATGGGAGTTTCCGCAGCATTGATGAAGGGCGTCTAAGTTTTCTTGTAAATTTATACTGTCACTGCCATCCTCGACAAATGTGTACAACACAATATCATCAGCGTAAAGCCTTATGTTACAACTAATTATATCAAACGTATCATTGACAAATAAAGTAAAAAGTATGGGTCCCAATGCACTCCCTTGAGGAACCCCAGAGGCTAGATTGAGGGCAGAAGAGCATGGCGTACGATTGATAATGACATTCGCATGCCGTGAAGAGAGATAAGATTGAACAAGTTTAATCAAAATGGCAGTGAATGACAGCCTCCGAAGTTTAATGAGAAGACGTTAGTGGTCGACACTGTCGAACGCTTTTGACAGGTCTATAAATATGGCATGGGTTGGAGTTTTAGTCTCAAATTTGGACGATATCTCAAAGACCAATTCTCTGAGCTGAGTTTCACATGATTTCCCTTGACGGAATCCATGTTGATTTTGGGTGCAGGACATTATTTTTCTCAGAGAAATCACGAATTTAGTTGTGCAACATTTTCTCAAATATTTTCGGTTCCACAGAAATGAGAGAAATAGGCCTAAAAATTGTTAATGTCATTTAGACTGCCCTTTTTAGGAACCGGGCAAATATTGATTTGTTTCCTGTGATCAGGAAAAACTACAGAATGGTATATTTTTTGAAAAGAATTTCCAAAAAGTTCGAGATCGAAACATTTAGGTGTTTAATGAGGGGGTTGGTATTTTGTCGAATCCAGGGCCCTTTTTGTTGGACATTGAGGAAAAGACGTTAGAGATCTCAAAAGCGCTGAAATGAAATGCAATATCTTCTTCTGAGAAAGATGATCGATCAGTAATGATTGGTGATGGGCCAATCGGGGTGGACAGAGCCGTTTGACCTCCACAGGGGAAAGTTACAGTTGGGTTTGGAGGCAGCGGTATCCGATGGAAGTTATTTTGAAATGACGATACAAACAAATCAACTTTTTCAACACTATCAACGATTAATGATCCATCAGTTTTGGAAAGAACAGGAACAGCAGAGCGGCCCTTCCTCTTCTGCCTCATATGGTTCCAGAAGGACTGTGCATAGGGGGTATTTACAACGTTCTCGATAAAATTTGCAAACAATAGGTTATTCAATCGTAAACCAGTGTTTCTGGCATTTTCATAATTATCCCAGTTTTTGGGTGTTGGGAAACGGCAAGCCGCTTTGAATTTCCGGCGTTTCAGCACAAGAGTATTTTTCAACTCTCGGTTGATCCAAAGGAACCCCACTTCTAATATTCTGTCGCGTACCGGTATGGCCTCAAGAAGTGATAAAAGAACTGATGAAGATATCCCCATAACTCGTTGCTCCCGGCTTAATCAGATTGATCCAAAAATTGATGAAGGCCACAGTCTAAGGAATATCTAAGCAGATCCCAATTCGCTAAATCATATTGCCTGGTTTGTTTGATACGCTTGAATTTGTCTGTAATTACGAATACATTGGGAATCAATAGTGAAAGGGAAGCCACGACAGCCTTGTGATCTGCAACCCTCGGAACAACCCTCACAGTGCTGCTTTCTGTTTCAAAACTAATAAAAAAGAGATCAAGCGAATTAGAGGTGCCTTGCCTGGAATATCGAGTAGGTTCATGGACCAATTGGAGCAACCCATAGCATCTTCAGTTAAATTTTTTTCATGATTGGATAAGCTGTTCCAGTCAATACCAGGAAGATTAAAATCCCCAGCAACAATGACTTTGTTGCGGCCAGATTTTCTATCTACTTTGCTATTTAGCAGATTCAGGTCAAAGATTTTCATCACACAGTTCCTGAATTCCAAGATCGCCTCAACCCCTGCGGATGGCGAAATGCAGGTGCAGCCTGGGATTAACGTTTGCCCAGCAAGTTTAATTTGGCACCACACAGATTCAATGACACCACGGAATGCAAAATTGAAACTAATAGGCAAAGGAGCATACAAAGGGTGTTCTTGATTGCAATGGCAACGCCTCCGCCCCTTGTGGGGCCACCTGCCTCAACAGGCTGCCTTTCCATTTTGTAAAGGTTAAAATATAGTGTTCCAAATTGAACTTCCTGTTTAGAGTGTAGGTTTAAAAATTTATTGTCCTCCTTGGATGTTTTATTCTGAATCTGACCTATATCTGAAAATCAGTATTTTTGAAGCTAAACAAAGCCTTGAATGTATTTATCTGAACACTTTGCACACTTATTTTGCCCACTCTTCCGCAATCCGCATGTCTTATTAAACCGGCTGTGTTTTTACATCATTGTTTCGTTCGGCAGAACTACTGATTTTTGTTCTGGTTCCAGTCTCGATCATATAGTTGGGAAAACTATATGCGTGTTTTTGAAAACTGTTTCAATGCACCGTGCCTTCTAACTGCCTTCACAAATAGCAAGTAAGCCGGGAAATTGCTTTCCGTTTTATGCTTTGCAGCACAACTGTCGGTAGATGGCGTAGGTACCTATATCTTTCACATAAATCTGGATCTAATTGATATTTTGCATAACTATGTCGTCACTGTAATTGATAAAATCATTGCCAGATATTTCGGATATTATTCCGCCTGAAGTTCTGTTTCGCTAGTTTGATTAATCACCTATTTGGAAGGACTCTTCAAGGAGTCTCGAAAAAAGTCTTCAAGCTGCTTCTGCAACAATCGCTGGCACTGCTTTCCCATTGAAATATTTTGTTGATTTAAACCAGCCGATTCTGGACCGGCATTGTTCGGTTGCAAAGGCCAGGCGTTGTAGATATGGGGAAACGCAGATCTAAAGTCACATAAAAACCACCTGCCAGCAGAATAGGAGAGCTACTTGCCAAATAATGAAAGGGATTGGAAGAAATTCCTCGGGGAAAAATCTTCTAACAAAATACTTCATGGGCTGAATGAATAGTCATCGGGAGAATCCTTCTAGCAAAACCCGTCAAGTAGACTTACAAGATCAATTAGCTAAACGAAATAGTAGTTGCATGAGTTGCTGAAATTATAATCAACACTGAACTGTCGTTTTAATGGTGCCAGTTGTTCTTATTCTTAAAAAAAACGTATATGCGCACATTATGATTGTCCAATTGCTATTCTAACGGAGCTGTAAAATAAGACTGACATTAAACTTCGTTTTATACTTGAGCGTAATGTTCTGCGTTTCACGGTTGGCATGCGTTGCTATCTACCATACAAGTTTTAGACATGCGCAGATATGGCCATTAGTTGCTTTTCATGATTTCAAATATGTGGAAGAAATCTCGTGAAAACACGTCGTGTTCTCGTAAATTATGACATTGGACAAAAACATGCACGCGCTTATCAGGTGACAGATACAGGGTGATCCAAAAAAAGGAAACTGAAATATTTTTCGTGAATTTTTTTGATTCTGTAAAGTATTTAGTGTTCCAATAAGTCTGAAGTGGTCTAACGGTGCCCTCTGCATCCTCTCAGATCACAGCATGTGCATGCGTTTCTGAAAGAGGTCCAGAAACCAAGGCAATGGAGCACCATCTGAGCTCAGACCGTCCAATGAAAAAGGTGAACGAAATGTGTTTATTGATTGAAGTTAAATGCGTTTCTTCATTGGTTTGGCTCTGAGTATCCAGTCCATTTGGGAAAAAGCATCATGTATCACAGCTCAACAGGATGAAGAGAAAGATGTTCGACATGTCCAGGCAACTCTGTAAGGCATAAAACACCTTCCAGACTCAAATTAGTCATACCAATAAACGCATTTCATGTACCTTTTTCTTTGGACCATCTGAGCTCAGTTGGTGCTCAATTGTCTTGGTATCTGGGCCTCTTTCAGAAATAGCATGCATATGCTGTGACCTGAGAGAATGCAGAGAGTGCCGTTAGACCACATTAGACTCAATTGGAACCCCAAAATACTTTACAGAATAAAAAAAATCCACGACAAATATTTCACTTTCCTTTTTTTGGATCACCTTGTACGTGAACAAAGAACGAACGGATCTAAAAGTGAGAGTTGGTTCAACTTGATCCCAGGCAGGAATGTTAAACAATTTCAGAAACACTACTTTGACACCATTCTCCACAAGACTTCGTTTTCTTCTCCTTTTTTAAAGACCACACAACGAACCTCAAATGAATTGTTTTCAAACTCTCAACAGAACCAGGTAAAGGACGCAACTCGTTATTGCATGTTTTTATTCAAGTCGTTATCAATGGCAGTGCCACCATTGATTGTCCTATATTCATTACAACCGAACATTCATTACAACCGATTATTTATTTTCCGAACAACCATTAACAAATTAACGGATTAATAAGTTAAACACGATCGACACTGTTTCCTTTGCACTTAACACATATTGTTTTTCAATGATCTGGCTTTGGATAATGGAGTGCCGCGAAATCGACATTTATATCATATTGCATGAGTATCGAACTTTGGCTGCGGGGAAATCACCTGTGGGTATCCCGGACTTTAGCGTGACACTGGCTCGTGTCATCGGGTACTCAAGGACTTCGGAGAGATCAGTTGACTTTTTTCCCGGTGAAACGATCTCTTTGTGTTCCGTTTCTCCGGGCACCCAATCTACTTTCTCCGGACACCCAATCCCCGGTGCGATGCTACATTTACTGGAGAGATAATTGCTTTTGTGGCAAGTTTCTCGGTTAAATGAGCCAGTTTCAAAACGCAATTAAGACAGAAACGATTCCACAATTCACCAGTGGCGGATTCGGCTTTTTGCCAAAGGGGGCACGCGGAGCATAAAGCCCAGGGTCTGGTAGGCGGGATCCATCCAGTTGGGGGTGTGTGGAAGCGGTAGCCCACCAGCGCATATCAAGCGGTCAGAGCCCTGGTTTCCGGGACTTTCAGGCCGATTTTTCCGATCGAAAGAGCTAATAAAATTTTCCAATTTCTCATTCAAAACCATTTTTATGTAACAATATAGTCCAACATTTCAAGTCGGTTTGACACATCCAATCTGATAAGGACGAGCTCACCTCGGTCTCCGAATATTGCCAGCGAGGTAAGCATTTGATTATTTAAAATCGTTTTATTTTTGCAAAAGGACTCATTGATGTTCCTGTAACTGTGGTTAAACGGATTTATCCCCTGGATACTGTCTGGATATCTCTTCCTATCTCCATCCCTCCTCTCTATCTCTCTCTCTCTCTCTCTCTCTCTCTCTCTCTCCTCTCTCTCTCTCTCTCTCTCTCTCTCTCTCTCTCTCTCTCTCTCTCCTCTCTCTCTCTCTCTCTCTCTCTCTCTCTCTCTCTCTCCCCCTCTCCCTCTCTCTCTCTCTCTCTCGCTCTCTCTCTGGCCTTCCAAGGGGTTTTAAACTTGCAGCCCATACCTCGTGGCTTGCACCGGTTCCCATCATAACACCGAAGTTAAGCAACGTTGGGTCTGGAGAGTGCGTACTTTGAAGGGAGACCTGGAAGGGAGACCACCATTGCACCCCAAGTTGTGCTGCTGGAAGTGCATGGGCTATGTGTTCAAGTTCTTCGTCTCCTTCCGATGAGACGTTAAGGAGGTACCGTGTGCACATCACACTGTGAACGTTAAAGAACACCTATATACTTGCAAGTCCAAAAGAGGCTGGCAGGAAACAATACACAAAAAGCCACGCGATTTCGACATAGTGCTGTCCGGTCATCCTGCGGGTGTAGTTATCGCCATCCCCAATTCCTAGACTTGTCAATGGCTTTCACGAAAGACTTGCACATTCCCTAAGATATGTGGTTGACAGGTCCAGCTCCCCCAAATGTCAATCAATGTATTTACACACGCATGCAGCTCGTATTTGTAAGCAAATCTTAAATCAAAAATATAACAAGATCATGAAAGACACACTTGGCATTCCTGGCGGCAGTGGTCATGTGGGCTGACATCGCTTTGGCAAGTCCAGACGCGAACTGCGATAAACGTTTTGTCAAAAATTATTTATCGAATAAGATTAGTGATCTCGGAGAGTCGGCGAATTTTTTGACATTATCTCACAAGTTGACCAAAGGTCTCCAACAAACAACCAGAATTTTGTTCATGGTCAACCAACAGCCTGCAGCATCACGAATTCATGTCTTGAGCCAAAAAGTTAACCAGTTCATAAAATTGTTTTCTGAGATGAGATCGAGGTGATTTTCTGATTTTTATGATTTGATCCAATCTTTTTTCGCATAAGTTGTCCTTGTTCGCATTAATATCTGTTTGTGCCCAATCTTTTTTTAAATGGTTTAAATTTTTTATTCCTGCCCATTCCAAATTCGGGACCAAAGTCGTTGAAAAATGTTTTTTTGTTTAATTTTTAAAATGTGTTATCCCAACTATGGGATGAATCAGTGCTATGAGATGAATGAAGTCAGTGCTATCGTCATCCGTCCTGTTGCCACTGGTGAATGAAAAACCTTTATGCAATGGAATTTATATTTCAAGTCATATGATAAAATTGTGTCACACTGTGCGGTCAGAAGATACACGGGTTCCACAACCCACAACCTCAAACAGCATATCGAAGGATTCTGTCCTGACATCATCTCCAATTGATCGCATAGGCTGTACCTTGGAAAATCCTCGAAAAGCGAAGACGAAATTAATAATGGAAGGCGAAAATCTGACACACAGAATATCCGAGACAGTGAAAATCTAAAACATGGAAAAAGCGCGGGCGAAAAAAATGGAAGAGCGAATATCTACGAGAGCGAAAACCCGAGACAGAAAATTTGCGAATCGAAGTGCTGGACGAGAAAATGTGATAAACAAAAACGCGGACTGTAACAGCAGATAAAATGAGAGAACAGTGCACCAAAATTTTATGGAAACGCGTCACTGCGAGTGAGAACATTTTGACACCTGAATCAAATGGCCAAACAACTGACAATGGATTGAGTTTCACTCACTTTGGTATGCTCACTTGTGTGTGAGTAGGTTCCTCTTGTTGGGACGAAACATGATTCCTTGAGCTAAGCTCAAGGCAGCGAACGTAAAACGCGCAGAGCTAGCTAGCTAGAAAGAGAGTGATAGAAAAAGGGAGGGCTAGAAAGAGAGATAGAAAGATAGGGAGGAGGAGACATTGATTGCCAGGGATCACAAGAGTCTAAGAAAAAGAAAGGTCAAGGGCAAGTTACGGAGAGAGCATATAGAGTGAGGGGTGGAGAGCGAGAGATGGAGATAGCCCGATAACAAAAGATCATCAAAACATGAGAAAAAGATATCCAGTAATCAAGACAGCTCAAGAGCTATAGAGAGGTGGGTGTGAGATAGTGATACATAGATTGCACGAGAACTATCGGCCATTGATCATGATAGCCAGAGAACAAGAAGATAGCCAGAGAACAAGAAAGACGCGCAAGAGAGCGTGATGAAAAAAGAGAAAAAGGGATATGCAGAGAGAAAGACACGGAGACAGGGTGAGAAAGTTGGTCATGCAGATGGCTTTTTAAAAAAAGGAGTTCGAACACCGGCTGTGTGACCACTCCCATGACGAGTGTGATCCAAGCCGAACGTCGTGAACCTTCTCGCTACAACTTTCAACTTCGATCTAGACGAACATACTGAACGGCGCAACAGTCGACAAAATGTAGAACGCCGCGATCAACTGTTAAGTTAATTCACAAATTTCACAAAATACTGCGGGCTATGATTTCAGTGGGTTGTAGTTCAATAATGTTCTGTTTTGTTACATACAAACTACGGCCAAAATTTTTTGGGCACATCAGTTTATTGCTACCTTAGGTGCGTCAGAATCATAGTGCCAGCATGTGCTGAAAAATATCTAATCTTCGCGCAGAGCTTAAAATTGCACCAAGCCCTGCTAAAATGGTTGGCCTGTGGGTGAGCCAGAAATTAGGAATTCTCGCATGTTCGAATTATTTGGCGGTCCTGTCCCTTTAATCGAGTGAAACACTCCTGCGTAATTTATAAGTACATCAACCATTGTTGTTTATTTTTCTTCTTACTTAATGTTTTTTTTATTGCTGCAATTGATGATATCCATGTTCAAGACTTTTGTACCGGATAACGCTCTGATTGATCTATCACAGTACATGCCAAGGTGTTCATTATACTTGCAGATGCAAATGATTAAAAATAATGACATTTCCAGCTCCATTCACAGAAACTCGGAAGATCATGAACATAAAATCAAGCCTCTGCAACTAAATGGACCAAAATGATTTTTGTAGGGCTTGGCTATTTTGAAGTTTAAAAAAGTGAGCATCTGCAAAATAAAGCACAATGTGTTATGATAATTTTAGAAACAATCACTTAAGGTTTGCAAGTTTAAGGATATGGCGTGAGTAAGTTCTTAAGATGTGGCCAGCAGAATCGACAAACTATTATTCGTGTGGATGGAAATGGTTTATGTTCAGCAACAGCTTCACCACGCACAAAATGGATGAGCAGTGTAATTTCTTTGACCTCCAGAAATCTCTGTTTTCCCAAAAATCCAATACCCTGTAATGGAAAACACCCTTGGCTATCGCTTTCTCTTTTCATTATGAAAATGTAAAATGTTTGGTGTTGCATCAGTCATCACCAGATAAAACAGAAGTTATTTGGGGGTAACCTGAATGTGTCAATTCGGATGCAAAAATATATGCTTAATTTTTATTCAACAGCAAAATCTTGTGCCTCAGGTTCCCAGATCTTCGGTGCCCGTCTCATTAGTTCCTCGGGTATGGTTTTTGGAAATAGCATATAAAGATTGTTTAGTTTTAAAAGCTTGCGTTTGTAGGTAGCTTCAAATAAAAAAAACCAAATTGAACAAGCATTCAATGATGATCCTCGGCTTGTTTATCTTATAAATGTGTACAGAAAACTGGTTAATGGTAATGGTAATTAAAATTATAAAGTGGCTGCATATGTGGATCCAGCTATCTGTTTGTTCTGTCAAGATATCGATGCGTTCACTTGCTTACATCGATAATTCAGAACCAAATTTAAGGCCGCATCGGTTAAGATGAATCAGTATCAATCAGCGCATAGATCGCCTTAAACACTGCGCCTATAGTCGGGGGTCGTGCATTAATAGATGGATTCGATCGTCATACTGGTGTTCCTCAACTCTTACTGAAAAACAGCTTCCTCCCCTCGAAAGTAGAAGGCGCTTCGTGCGTCCCTAACGATCCTGAGTGGCCTTTGGCCGGAAGATAATGGTAGTTAATCTCCAAATTATTTTGTCCTCAAAACGACAAAAGTCTGTCATTTCCAATGTCCCTTTGTTGGCGCAGCACGCTTATCGCATAGCTTTTCCACAAGAACTGACGAAAAGCCCTTTCGTACTCTTGGCGCCTCTTCACAAATGGTGGTTTCCATTGTGGATTCCAAGGCGGTTTATGCCAGTTTGGGTAAGTTTTCTGTACCTGTCGGTTTTTTAGTTCTAGTTGTGTTTTGGACTATTGCCAATACTCCCCAAATGCCAACATTGGATATCTTTGGAAAGTGCCCCAAAAATGTACTTGCTCCAAAAAATGCACCCCAAAAAAGCAGCACAAAATATTCCACAAGAAAGTGTTTTTTCAACTCCGACTTTTATAGGAAATGCGGTGATGGCGTTTGGAAAGGGTAAAAAAGCAGCGAAATTTTGGACACACCATTTCCTTCACACGCAAGAGCAGCGATTGTTTTTCTGAGCAAAGATGCAGCAATCATGCGTAGTTATTGACAAAAAATAATTGCAGAATAATCACAAGTAATCTATGGAAATGATAGAAGAACGAAAAGTGGACAAACACGGCCGACCCCAGGAAAATTATACAATTCCGTTTTTTTTTACTTTTTATACTTTTCCCTTCATTCGCACAATTCTGGCTATCAACAATGCGTTTGTGCGTCACACGCCACGAAGCACCGAATCATTCGCACTTGTAAAAAAGATAATTGAAAGGGTGCGGCGTTTGCAGTCAAGACGGAAATTTATTTCACCAGAATTCATGCCACAACGCATGTCAGATATTTACAATGCAGGTCAAATGACTAGTATGTTGGTGCAGATCAATGGAATTCAATTAAAAATGCGCATAATGTTGCATGACTGAACTGCCAGGTTCAGCAGGGGACAGTGCGCAACTGTTTGGGAGTTGGTGGCAGCAACCGCGAGGACTGTGGGAAGTGCGTTGCCGCGATAGAGATGGCGCATCACGTCATATTTCCTGTCCCACCACATTGAGAAACGATAATCAATGCTCGGCATTGATTACATCCTATCCAATGAAAAGTCGAAAACACACTTGAAGACACGCAAACACGAGCCAACAACTGTGAATGCTATGATCGGTGGTAGAGGTTACCAGTGATAAACGTTCGCAAGTTGCAAAAGGGAATGGACATAAAATTATGACCAATGACATCTGCCTACGCAAAACCTGTCACTATTTCAATGGTAACGATTAGTTTCACGCGTAATGGGCTGTGAAAACTCCTATGCAAAATTGAATAAGGACATGCCCTGTATGCTACTGAGTTTGGACGTGGGCTCAATCTCACAAAATCAGGAGAGTCATTTCTGGGAGGCAGGGGCTTGCCTGCACTCTAGTGGTTTTTTTAGCTTTCCGTGATGGGAAATTTTGTCCATGGAATAAGAATTTTGCAAAATTAACCCTATAATTTCAAGATTTCTTCAACTTCTGGAAGTCCCCGCCCCACCAGTATCCCCGCCAATGGCTCTCCCCCTTGGAACACCGCTGGAGCTCCGATCCAAACCCGAATTGCTAGTTTGCACCGCCCCCACGCTACCCTCTATAGTTCGATCGATACCCAGCTCCTTTCCGGAAAATGCTCACTTGCGAAAACCTGAAATGTTCATCCCTTCACATAATTTAAGTTATAAGCGCAGTAATTTCGAACGTCCCATCCGTGGTTATCAAAAACAATATATTTCTGGCACCACCATGGCGAAAACATGTTTCACGCCTGTCCTTCACTGTGAACTGGGGGAACAGCGATCAGACGGTACCATATCTGAGTTTATAACTCCATTTATAACTAATTTAATCGCCATAAATTATTATGTCTCCACAAATAAACCACTGACCCTACATGCATTTGATACATCACTGTTTTCTGTATATGAAGTTCGTGCTGTTCCTCTACCTTGACCCGTCTGGAGGTTCGGTGAAATTCATCACTTCTGCAAAATCCCACCAAAATGCAGCTTTATTGAATCGACCACTATGAATGCAATATCGCTATACTCGCCAATTTTCTGATTTTGGGCGTTCATCGTAAACATTTATAATGGATTCCCATTTATATTTTGGTTTTTCCTTTTTGTCAAATTCCATCGAAAAATCAAGGGAGTGCCAGGACATCTTGTAACGTCCACCCCATATGTCCCTCAAAATGATAATTTTGTGATTTTGGATATCCCATTTTTCGGGACACGGGAACGGAGTACATTCAGCCTGTTTCGAATCCAGACAGAAAGGATCAGTCGTCATCAGAACTCACATATTAGTTCCATCCATTTGGCCCGGTTCACGACTTTCAGGGACTAAATCTTGTAAACCACAAAGATTTTTGCTGAGATATTTTGCAGATTAAGCCTGTTATCTTCATCACCGCAGCCACTTCCTATAATGCTTCTGACTACCCACCGATATTCAACATCCGAGATCCTTTTCTCACACAATAGAATTGACAGCAGATAAAGCCATGAGATTGTCAAAAATATAAGTCTCCAAATCCGAACAATTCCAGCAGTGTAAGAATTTTTGGATCTTTAAAATCGTTTTATTTCAATAAAAGGACTTTTCGATGATCCTATGCTAGCAATTAACAGAATTCATCGAGAGGAAAATTTATAGGACCACCCGCAGTCCGAGAATGACGCAGTTAAGTATAGGCGGCGCTTGACGGTGAGAACAGTCGGAAAGCGACATATCCAAATCTTGTATAAATAAACTTTTTGGCAGAGGCAGTGCGATGCGCTGTCTTTGTTATTCCCGGATTGCATAACATGATTGCTGAAGGAATTTCTGTATGGATACACGCTAAGATTTGGGAAAGTGGTATCCTTAGTGATACTAGCGCTTGTCCTCCCACTGGTATTATCCCTGGCTAAATAAAGTAGCATGCCTGACGATGGATGCTATAGTATGCGCTTTAAAGATGCTAAGTAGCATGCACGCATTGAACTTAGTATGCCTCGAGCCATCAAAGACACGCTGAGTGTCATCATATGGAATGCTGTATTTTTATTGTGGGATACAAAGGAATCTACCCAGCTTGCAGTGCATGCACACTGGTATGCCTAGCATACCACTTAGCATGAATGCTGCTATAAATCGTGGGATGCTAAGAAAGATACATACCTAGCTTGTAATGCATGCACACTGGAATGCCTCGCATACCACTTAGCATGAACTGTTGCTATGCAGGTATCAAAATGAAAAAGCAACTGGCAATTTTAAGTTTTATTGTTAAATCTGGAGAGGCAATGGGATTCGATACCGCTACCGCAGATTCGCGCGAACGAAGACAACACGAGAGAACACGAGAGTATTTGGAAATAATTTTTTTATAATTTTGTTTGTTAGCAGAGCTTATTTTTGATATAAGCATTGCTAACAAACATCCGGGAAGTTGGGTTTGACATTCATGGATCTGCCTGGACCCATCGCACTTACTGCATAGCGAGTGCTTATCTGAGCATGCGACATGTACAACATGCTGCACGGGAGCCTATCGTTCCACACCGTTTGACCATGTCTATTTCCATGTCCTGAAGTCTTGCCTTTGGGCCTTTATTCCTCAGCAATCTGTCACGTTGAACAATGTTTCAAGGGATCTTAAGGCAGCACTGTTTTTTTAATACGTCAATCCGCCCGCCATCCGGATTTTTTGGACGGCAGGGAGTAAATGTGGCACGGCTCTGTGTTCTGGTCGCAGCCGAAGTGTAGCCATGAGTTTGCTGTCTAAGTGCTCTTTTCAAGTGTGTCGAAATCCGGTCTTTTTGTTCTCAGTTTTTTTACCGGTCAAATCACATCTTCCAGAGGTCATTTAAAAAAGATTCTGAAATGTGCTGTCAAAGAATCTGTAAAAATTGATTGTTTTAAAAACAAGAAATTTTTTCCAGAAAAAAGGTTTTTTGTACCTACTGAAAACTTTTTTTTGTACAACAAAAAATTGAGTAGATTGTTTTTGATTCTGTAATGTGCGCTTTGCTGGAAAGATGTTCTCAGACAGCTATTTCCAGGATTTGACGAACGCCATAAGAAATTAGTACTGTGCTATCCGATGCAATTGTGAACTGAATGTTCAATTTCAGTTTGCTATTCAGGATTGATAATGACACCGAATTTGGTGCAGAACAGCCTCCTTCAGTCAGCCACATGAGAACATTTTCTGGAAATTTATTTTTACTATTATTATTTACAAAAACAAAGAGTGAACACTTGTTTAGGCACTGTAACAACACATTACATCAAAAATACGCAAGCATAGTCAAAAGGGTGAAAAATAGTCATCAAATAAAAACAAGTAAAAACCCCATGTTGCTGTTAGCACCGAGTCGCGGCGCGAGACATGAGAGCAAGCGATTTACGGATCAGCGAGTTGCTGGCAGGGAGACTGTTCCGGTCAGTATTTGTACGAGGGACAAATGAGTGGAACAGAATATTTTTCTTGCAGAACGGAAGTTTGAAACTTAGACCATATTATCTGTGCGTCTTTGGACTTGATAGTCACTACTGGGAATTTGGTATCGATAACCCTCCGGAAATTGAAAATATGCTTCTTCAAGGGCACCATCCAGCAATATACCCCGATCCGCTATACATTTAATGAAGACCCAATGGCAAATGGTGGTTTCCGATCATGGCCTTAGGTTTTAGTGCTGTTGTTTTAAAAATAAGTGTGAGGAAATTACTAAACAGTATCAAAGAGAAAAACGATTTCACTGGTGAGGTTCACGAAATAAACCCTTTACACTATAATTTCAAATGCTTCTAGGTTTCATCGAGAAATGAAGCTGTCGGAAGATCGAATGTAAGACAGCAGAATAATTGTTCAATTACACTCTAAAATATCGTGACTTTTTCCCTTGAAAGAAAGAGTCGCCGATAACGACTTTTCGAAATGTTTTCCTCCGCACAGCTTTTCTTTATCAACATGTCGGTGACGTTTTAGACTGAATTCGGTGAAAAGAGACAGCGGTCCTTTTTAGCAATTCGAAAAAATCGTGTTTTTAACCCAAAAAACGTCGTGTCACCAAAGAAGACGAAATCATGTGACGAATCACGTGATTTAACCCACCAATCAAAACAAAGCAGACATTTTCTGAAAATGGAAGTCAGCTATTTTGCGCTCGTTCCTCACGCAGTCCTGTGCTCGCAATGTTGAGCATTAGGCTATTGACGCCAGAGAAAAAGAGATTGATCCGGTAACTTCGGTTGGAAGTCTCATGATGCTTCCCCTTTCACATATCAGAATCCAAAATTTTCCGGACACTGGTTTGTTCTTGATTCTCCACCACAATGACCCCCGACATTTCCAGATTCATTTTCCAAAAACACAAAGAGCGTGGCAATTTTCATTGTTTGACAGGTGTGGAATGGTCAACTCGGCTCTCAGTGGATCAATACGAAAAATGTTAACGACCCAACCAGGAACAATAATTCACCTTCTGTTAGTGATATTGATTGTTTTTACCGTTATCCGATTTAACTTTAAATTTACAAGAGAAGCATTTCGAGATCAAATGTGATTCCTGCTCAAATATTTTACAGCTGCAGAATTTTGTCTAAAAAATCAATTCTTCCAACTTCCCCATGGTGTTGCAATTAAAAAGCTATTTTTTTAAATTCACAGTGTTCCAACGCGACATGTCGAATTTTTTTTGCAGTTATGAACTTGAGTTTGGTGTATTTTTCAGCGACATCGCAATTCCGTTTAATTTGCTGCTAAACTTTGTGCAACTGAAGCATGAAGATGCCATTCTGGCTCAAATGATATGTAAACGAGCCTGTACCGATTACAGATGCCCGAAAATGTTGGCATCAACAATCGGTAAAGCGTAAAAAATGTGACTCCTCCTAAATTGTCAGCCCCCACGACCAAAAAAGTTCTCGGCTAAGGTGGTTAAAATTGGCACAAGCAATTCTGATTGCATCACTTTTGTTTGATAAATTCTTGGAATTTTGTGGTATCCTTCAATTATATCAGCCGGGTTTCAAACAGGATGATCTTCCGCAATAAGATGCCAACTTGAGAAGAAAACTTAACTCAAAATTTATGTTAACAAATATCAAGTTATGATCAACCAAAGAGTGCAGTTGAATAGGCTGATTTTAAGGAATTCGTATAACGCATGGACATCTGAAAAATTATCATTTTACCGTTAAAATTTATAGCCTGCTGCCTAATTTTCAAGTATCTTCAAGCGTTTTCCTTGCATTCGCACACCGCTTGCCAAATTATTCGGGTTAACCTACTTTTTAGCATTTGTAATGTACAAACGAATATTTTATTTTGTATTGGGGATATTTCAATCGATCAAAAAGGTCTGCTTTCAAATGTCCCAAGGAGAAGTCTATGGGCATCAATTCGGTGGCTCTCGTCTGGATATGTAATCTGGCCCGTTGGGAACTCGTGTGCGGCCAGGAACATTTCCTTGACGAAGAGCCACGACGTGTCGGCTTGTGAATAAGGGCATGCCCGCTACTTGAAGGCGTATGGTTACTGTGTTTCAGCTAATGCTTTATGTAATACGGCCCCAGTTCATTAACGAAACGCAGAATGGGATCAGAACAAACACAATGACAGACACTCGGCGGCCTTCTTCGTCGTCAATGAACAATGGACCCATCATATCGTGGAAATGCATATCTGCATTTCTACGGGTGATTGCTTAAAAAGGAAAATCAGAAAAATATTAAACCGAACGAAACCCTATACGAAAAAACCCTATACGAAACCCCTCTACGATCTGATTTGGCAAGTCGATCTTAACGATAGATTTGTGTGAACGATAGATTCGAAATGTGAACGATAACGATGTGAACGACAGATCGATCTTACGATAGATTTTTAACGATCTTACTAAATAACCACCACTTCATTGCTCGTTCAAAATGTACTTATGGTTTTATATTGATTCATAAGACACCCATAGTTTCATATGGCGTTTCAACCAAAACTTACATACAGTTTCGGAAACATCCGATATTGTGCGCCCATCAACATGCGCCATATTGACCTAAACGCAATTCGAACAACTTCGCACGTCCGCGTATTTGTATGCAGGTGCCAACCTTTACACATTGATAAAGTGCCTGCGCAAATGAAAAACGCTGCTCATGTGGCAGCTTGCTTCACATGCAGCACCCCGGAACTCAGGAACACAAGATATCATGCTCCCCTTCTGCAGCCCGTTTCCAAAAGAAGGCCCCGGAACCCAAAAAGCGGCATTTCAAGGATACTACACTGGGTAGAACACTCCTGGCCCACAATACAGGTCCGCTGTTATTTCTGCGCATGGAATCACATAATTGCTTCCCGAGTGCGATCCGAAATCCTATTTTTCCAAGGGCTTCCCAATTCCCATAAAATTTCTTTGAACAGTTGAGAAGCAAACACGTTTTGCAACTGTCTTTTTCAGCAACTCTTTTGAGATTTGTTTCTAGAAAACAAAGTACCTATTTTTCCAAGGGCTTCCCAATTCCCATAAAATTTCTTTGAACAGTTGAGAAGCAAACACGCTTTGCAACTGTCTTTTTCAGCAACTCTTTTGAGATTTGTTTCTAGAATACAAAGTACCTATTTTTCCAAGGGCTTCCCAATTCCCATAAAATTTCTTTGAACAGTTGAGAAGCAAACACGTTTTGCAACTGTCTTTTTCAGCAACTCTTTTGAGATTTGTTTCTAGAAACAAAATACCTATACCCAACCAGAATGGGAAAGGTTGGTGGAAGGGCGATGTAGGAGGGATGTGTAAGGAATAGTGCGGCAGTGCACACTTGACAAAAAATAAATGTCCCCAAAAATACCTCTTCTAACAAAGTAAAAGTATTTAAAATAGTTTCTCTTAAAGCATCCCCAGATTCCTAAAGCCAAATTTGTCTCCAGTTTTTAGAAATCAACCCAGTTTGTATATGGTGTATGAGAGATCTCCAAGCGAAAACTTCTGGCAGTGTCTATTTTGGCTTAACTCGCCAACAGCATGCCTGCATTTTTTGCAACGCCGCTGTTTTTTATTAATCGGAAGAAACCATTTCCATGTTCCCATTGAAACCAGTTTCCCATTTTTAGCAGTATGAGTGTCTTTCATACAATGTTTTCTAGATAAGTCCGCAATGGGGCAAGCAGCGCCCGGTATGTGGGGGATATTAGGGTAATTTTGGATTTGCAACGCAGGAATGATGGACTGCTGATAGAACTGGATTTTATGATCTGATGTGCGGCGGTTTCTCATTCAGAAATGTCATGCCATGAAAGGCTTTGAGCAGTTGTAACGAGACAAGAATAACGTAGGTACTCTTACCTTAATTTCCTTGGCGGGCTTTCTTTCCCTTTCCTTCAGACAGACAGAGCTTCTCTCACAAATGAACGTCTCACAGAAATAATTCAACCCTAAGAGTCAACCTAACCATGTCATTTCAGTTTATCTCATCCAACCTGTTTTTAATAAACACACAAACAAACATTGGGAAATTATTGTGATGAAAAACAAAACAACATTCAGAAAACAATAATATCTTTTCCATTAAACACCATAAGAAACACTGCTCCACTTCATAATCTCCAACTTCTTGTGACAACCAAATAACAAGATCGGTTCAAGTTCCTCATAGGTATCTCCTGGAATTGGGACTCCCATTGACACTTCTCCTTCACTTTTCACCCCTTGGGTTTAACTTTGAAACACTGGGAATTATGACCGACCAACAGATCTTTCCCGTTGTGCTGCGGGATGATCACTTCTCACATTTGAAGCACTTTCTCTCTCCGATCTGCTTCCTTTCCAAAGTCTGACATTATCTCTGGTGGGTCTCACTGACTAGGTATCTATCTGTCACTTTCCATCATCATATCAGCCTCAAGACAAATTCATTCATTAATCTTGCATAAAGAATCTCCATATCACCGGACAGCAGGCAGGAAATTTTGGATTCAAATCTTTCCTTATAACAAAATCTTCCATCAAAGTAACGATGCACATTCCAATGAAACCATTAGTTTCACCCCAACCCACCCACCTAGAGGAATAGAAAGAAGAAACAAATTATTTGCACATCCTAACAATCTCCCGTTACAATCCGAAGGAGAAAGTTCTGAAAATGTTTAGTAGAATGAAGCTAGAAGCCTTTCTGCTGTGATGAGAAGGATTTGCTTGCCATTGCATTTTTGGTAGAGCATCATCTTTAAAAGCATCCATTTTGAAAATTCCTTCCATCTCTGCATCGGCTGCAAATTGTTATTAGGAGATTCTGGTTACTTTTGACCCTTGTGAAGTCCCAGGATTCCACAAATTCAACCATTCATCTTTCATTGAAGTGGGTCTCATCCGTTTTATTTCCATTTAAATTTTTATAACGTTGTCTTTGCACTCCTATAAATGCTCAGTGTGTTTGAGTTTTGAGAAGAAATCTTTAGAGCGTTGGAAGAAATTTTTACGGGTAGCATTGTCTTCGATTCAATCTTCAAAATACGAAAGAAATAATCTATTTGTATGGAATAAGGAAAATAAGCGCAAAGATGAAACAGTATTAAAAGATTAGAATATTAACTGTTTGGTTAGATAAATGAAAACAACATCATAAACGTTTTATTTCAAACACTTTTAGGTTGACTCATCTGTAACACCCACTAGAAATTCTGCTTTTAATAACGGCCAATCAATAAACTTTCTGAATCAGGTACGTATGCTTTTTCAAGGATTCTATTTTTTGTTAACATCAAATAATTCTCTGGCTTCACCGTAATCATTTTTCAATTTGTGAAAAATGCCACTGCGGTAGATCGGTGTTGGCAGATTTAACCTAATCTGGGGTGATAAAAAAATTCGAAGAAAGTTTATGCCGCATACGCCCCTTTCGCAAGTGGACTCTGGAAAAGCCACTTGCGCCATAGAGGGTTAGGTACATCTCGTATTTGGAGGAAAATGCACGAAGCTTCGGTTACAGATCTAAATATCTGCGAAAATATGCAGAAACCAGGAATAACTCAATTTCGGTGAAAACAAATTCGCATTCCAGCGCCACAGGAGCCTGGATTATCAATATCGCCAAAATGTTTGGCCAACAGATTCTATTCGAAAAACATGGCGAGAACACGCACACATGACAAAGCAGGTTTGATTTTGAAGTTTATGCGCGATGGTAAAAGTATCACACCCAACAACTGATTCAGGGGCGGCGAACACGATATTGTGAATAATTTTTTACTGCTCAGTTGGACCAAGGCATCCCTAAATACCCTTATTAGGGTATTCAATGCATCATTAAATACCCTTATTAGGGTATTTAATGATGCATTGGTTGGACACAATGCCTGGCTTGTGCAGTTCACACAAGGCACAGCCAAATTCAAGTCTCATCTATGGGATTCTGCTTGATACGGAGAAAATTCGGGGCGCTGACACATAAGCCTCATGGTGTGGCTGCTTCGCCATCTTGTAAACTGTTTTGGTTTCCGAGAAACAGAGCACGCTGAAGATGGGTGCCGCGTTGCGGTGACCATGTCGTCGATGTTTCGAGACTCATGCACAGGAAGTCGTCGCTGAACGAAAATGCCAAAAGAGTCAACTTAATCATCAAGGAAGGCGTCACTTTTGCTAAACTTTGTGATCGGTTTTCTCGCAATCAGAACACGATATTTTAAGGCATGTCGCGGGGTGGGGCAGCGCGCGACTGAAAAACCACAAATGCCACAGAGTCTGCAAGAGATACCACCCTCGAAATCAGATTTCTACGGTATCATTTTTTAACTGGAGAGTTCTTCTTGCGGTGAAATTTGCTTACTTTTTTTACAAATTGATCAAATTGGAAGCCGTTTTCTACTTAAAGCATTTGTTTCTCAACGATTACATTTTCGCAATAATTTCAAATTGCTTAATTACATATATGGGAATGACAACGTAAAGATGAACGCGAGGGGTTTACAACAGAGTACATGATTTAGAATTGCCTGTCAAAACATGTTCAGCTGACATATTGGGTGGGAAAAATAAGCTTTTTCTTTCCGCGGTTCGTTCACTTGAGCTTTCGAAGATTTTGATTGTTGAGTTGATTTTAGACAGGAACGTCCTTCACTGAGCCGGATGCGTGTTTGATTAATCTATACGAATCGGGCACTTTTCCATCTAACCCCATGCAAATGTCCCGAGCCACAAAAAAGCAGGAAAACACTCTGAACATAGAAAATGAGATAAGTAAGGTTAGGATTGGTTAGTTAGGCGAGGTTAAGTTGGTTAGGTTAGGTTAGGTTAGCTTTATTTTACTTTTTTTTCAGAGCGCCAAATCCCGATTTACTTTTTTGTCCGATCGCCGAATATTTCCCGATTTGTATAGATTAATGAAATACGCGAGCCGGATCACTGCGAACTACTTTAGATTAGACAGCTTATATGACAGTGGAAGCAAACTAATGTTTCAAAATAAAAATTTCTTGTCGCTGTGCAAGTGAATTTTATTACCAATCAGTACTCCTTCACGAATCAAATTTCCTCGGCATATCAAGGCTTCATGCAGGTAGTCTGGGTTACCTATATATCAGTCCCAATGTTGTCCGTCATAGCATGTTTTGATAACGATGTCAATTACCAGATTGTAAGTACAAATACGGAGGGCTGGTCAAGTTCTGCTTGCACTTTCCCATAGAAAACATTTTGCGATTTCATTGAAACTTGTTGCATTTTGAAGCTTGTTCTGTTTTCGCCTACCCCTTAAAAGAACTTTGCATTCCTAAAAGGGATGCATTTTTCAGTGGTAATTTTTTGCGACAGTTCGACTAGGGAAATACGAGGGAAAGTCAGAAAAATGTTATCATTCTGCAAAGCAATGGCAGGGACACACATTAGCCAAGAAGCAGTTCACGCTGGAATGACAGCAGTTTTTGTAATGCTACAGCATTCTCCCAATTTCCCTCACTTGGCACCTTTGGACCAAGATCCTTTTCCTTCCCAGAAATGGCAACTCCAGTGAAGGATGTTTTCAAGTGATTCGGAAGCTGTTGGAAAATGGCTTTCGGAGAGCAACGGAATGTATTATGCATGAAGGGCTCCCACAGCTCTTCCACCGATGGCAGTAATGTGTAACTTTGCAAGGAGAGTACAATGATTATGAGTAATCTTTGTACCAAAAATCAAGAAGTTGGCATTTAATTTTCTTTGCAAGTGAACGCAAATGATGGTGTACTGAGTCATCTGCAATAAAAACGGCATTGCGAGTGCTGCGTCAATAGCGGCATAAATCACCATCTGGTATTTCAATTGCTGTCGGCAAGTTGGAATAACAAACGCATACGGAGCCATTCAGAATAGCCGGGCCATAGGTGAGCTTTTCAGACTTTGAAAGCACGGGGCAATGTAATTCCCCATTTGACATGCGCCGCAAAATACATCACACGAAGGAATGCATTTAACGGCGGTCACTAGATGGGGAATAACATTGCCCCGTGCTTCAAAAGTCTGACAAATATCTCCTATGGCCCGAATATTTAGAATGGCTGTATATGAATGTCAGAAAGAGCTTGTACCGTATCAATGGTATCATCGCATTTCTTGTCAATAAAAATTCAATGAATAAATTTTTTTGATCTCTTCGTATTAAGTCCACTTCTAACTTGATGTCCTTTGTCGGGTGAGCTTGATGATGAATCATGGGAGGAAGCGGCATGTCAAAAGCTGGGGTGAACAGTTTGCTCCCAATTCATATGCCTCGTAACGGAAAAAGAGAAGTTTTAGAATTTAAGAGAAAGAAATCTGAAAGTTTGGTATTAACGTTTTCTATGTGATATTTTTGGAGGTGTTCCCGTGAAATAACGAAACCTTAATTCCTCGCTGAAACTCATGGAAATGTCGAATCTTCAAACATTCCACACATTAAAAGAAAAACTCCTCAGAAATATATAGTGAAATAATGAATTTATCCAATTTTTCTGAAAACGTTCTTCCGCGCTTCCGCATATCGAACCGGAGACCTCCCACTTACCAGACGGGAATTCCACCAATGCGCTACGTCTCCACCTGCAGTTTTGCCACGGTCATTGCCGTTATTTCACCACAGAATTAGGGTAACAGTTCGGAATACCGGCCGACATTGAACTGATCGAGTTATCACCATTGCTCTCTGATATACTTAAAGCTGACTAAACCTAACCTGACCTAACCCAATCTAACCTGTCCTAACACACCTTTTCTAACCAATCATACCCCACCACCATCGTCCTCAACTTCCTATCCTATTTTGGCCACTTGAGCGTGTGTGAAAACTCGTCCAGTTCAGCTTTTTTCAAATGTCGGCAGGTATTCCGAACCGCAACCAGAATTTGCGCTCTCGCAAAACTTTGGAAGAGGCGGCAAGCTCTGCAGATAAATGCGCAATGCAAAAATTCCGCGTAATCTGGGATTGCTTCACTGTGACACGACTTACGAGAAACACCGATCGATTGCAGAGCTTCGCATGGGATCAATTGGCAGAATTGTTGGCATCTTATTTTGCATCGGCAAAATCGGACAGATGGTTGGAAAAAGTCCTGGGCGACCCTTTGTTACAATTACTTTGTGGTACAATATCTAGCCTTCGAGAAAAAATGGAATGCAAAATGATCTTGCTTTTCAAGGAAAAAAAGCGCAAAAACCAGGGCAACGAATCCGTTCGAGTGACGGCGAAAAGGTTTTATGCAGCTGTTTTATCTGAAACATTTCAAAAAAAAATTTCATCTCGCAGTGTAAAGTCCCGGCTGAAATGATATCCTGCGCGATTCCGTTTGGCAGTTTTTTTGTTTGTGTGCATAGGTTTTAGTAAATACCAGCTTGACGCACGTTCCCGCTATCGCAATTCGCCAAATTTGCAATTTTGACAACAAACTCCGGAAAATGATAATCTGCAAATTTGTGTCAGTCGAGAGCGGACAATGCCGCGACGTCAAGGCGATCGATTGATTTCAACTTTACAGAAAGGCATGGTGGTCGGAAGGTTCCCGATTTGAGCGGCTTCCGATCTAATCGAGTTCCACAGTTGCGGAATGGCCCCCCGGCATCATCAATCGCGCTCTACTTTTAATGGAGCAGGTCTGCAAATAACCGCAGCCAGGGACTCGCCCCTTGGTACACCGTTGGTGCTGCGATACCGGAGAGATTTGATGGCCTGGGACCATATACAGATGGCGTGATCCTCTAGCGTTTGGAAACAGACACGCATTATGTGCCCTATACAGAAAGGTTCAAGACCAACACTACGCGTGAACTCTCTTGACCCGCGCCGATTAGCAATCCAGTTCAGGTGTTGTGCTCCGACTGCAGGGTGTTCCTGAACCAGCGCAAATGACGATTCCCAATGTCCATCGGGCGAGTTTACTTTCCCTGCTTGTAATTCCGATCACGTCTCGAAGGTGATTCATGTAGGTATTCTGTGAAGGTCATCTGTACACCGCTCTGTATGGATTGCTCCCGGACTCCTGGAATGTTGCGTGGTTAGTCGAGATGGTCCGCTACTCTAACGAAAAGTGTGAAGAGATTGTTCTCCTGATGGGAGAAAATCACCGGGGAGTGCAGCTGAGGTGTGACAGGTATTTTTCGCACGCCACCCTGACAGCTCCTAACCTGCTGTTTCTACAATTTTGTTTCGTGCAACATTCTCTGTGAAGGATGTCTCTCGGCAGTGAGTCGGAAAAACGGCTACGGATGAGGCCACGTCTGCTGCCGTATTTTCTGCCTTTCACGTGATCCCGCATGAAAGTGCCAGCAGAGTGGGTCAGTAGGCCGGAATAAGCAAGTCCAGGTTTTTCGCATTATATCTACGAAAACAAATACCGTCCGAAGACATGCGTTCGATTTGAACGACCCTGTATCACAGCGCTTATTTTCCGAACTGCAAAAAACACAACTCAGGTCAAACGAGTTCACGCGTAGTGTTGGTCTTGAAGCTTTGTGTATAACTGGTGCTACTGTGACCCGGATATCCCTAAAAAAAACACAGCATGCCACTGTGAAAAATGGTTTTCGGACAGAATAATAAGACTCCAAAAATCACGGATCTCCGTTCCACAGGAAAGTATGTATAGTCATCAATTTTGGCATTTTTGCCTTGCCACCACTTTTTGCCATTTTGCATGTTTGCCACCGCTTCGAAACTCTTTCTTAGGTCGCAATAGGGTTAGGTTAGGTTAGGTTATGTTAGGTTAGGTTCGGTTAAGTTAGGTTTCAAAAATTAAGTGTTGAAATTGGCTGGAATTCCCAACAGTCAATCAGAAACGCGCTTGCGGAAGTGGATTGGAAATAAAAAAATGTGCCTCCGGAACCCACAAAAAGTGGCATTTCGATGTTACCAACTCTGGATATACCTATCAATCCCAGGCCACATTACAGGTCTGCAGTTGTTTTTTTGCGCATGGACTCAGATAATTGCATCCCGAGTGTGCTCCGATGTCCCAATTTTCCAAGGGCTTCCCAATTCCCATAATATTTCTTTCATCATCATGATGATGATGATGGTGATGATGAAAATTTCTTTGAACAGTTGAGAAGCATACCCGTTTTGCAACTTTCTCTAGAGTTTTAAGTC